>APFE030841975.1:68860-82330 GCA_000404065.3 Pinus taeda | reverse complement strand
ATACAAGGTGAGATGACAGTGAGAATCCCTGTCATATATTGAAAACTATTGGTGAATAAGGTGATGTCTCAACCCCTAGGGTTTTAGCCCACTAATGGGGGTTTCTGACTTCAAACTCAAATAACTCTCAAATCGTTAAGAACTGAGAGTTGTACCATATATCAACGGAAACATCTCAACGAGTAGAATCCATCGAGAAAATTTTTGATGCAAAATAGTAAGAGTTGTCAAGTCAAAATGCCCATGCAAGATCGGGGGTAACCCCTGGTGCTGCTTGGGTTGACATCAACGACAACCACTGACCAATAATTATTCTTTTAAAAAAATATCTTTGTGGGCTCTGCATGTACTCAAAGGGAGCATGGAAAACATGGTGTATCTCAAAGGGGAGAATGTCTTGGTCTGCCCTTTTCCCTTGATGTCAAAGGGGGAGAGTATCTTGGTGTTGCTTGATATATCTAACATGTTCTACAGCTTGAAGTGATCAACACCTATATGAATGCCATCAAGTCCAAAGGAGGAGATTGTTGGCATTATGGTACATGTGTTGTCCTTGATGGCAACCCACTCACAAGTCAGTTCAGATTTGATAAAGGGCAACTCACGTTGTAACAACTCAATTCAGAGGTAACAGGTTAATGGTACAAAAAAATAGGATGATGGGAAGTTGTATACACAGGTTCACCTTGTCGAATTAGCGTATACAATCGAGTTCACAGAACAAAAGGAGCATATACGTATGCACGCACTTTCACATAAGGAAAAGCGCGTATGGGATGGAAAATTAAGGTTAAAAGAATACTGAGGGTCAATGCCATGGTATTAGCCCACAATATTGAGTGGAGTAACGGTTATTTGATTTCGTCCAAGAATACCACCGGTTCTAAGTGTTTATTTGGTTCAAGGTATTGAGAAAGGCTAAAACTATATAAGGAGGAGAAGATCAAAGGGCTATGTGTGCAAGTGAAAGGGTTTTTCATGAATACTTCTATCTGAAGTATACCTTATGTTGTAAGGGTTATGGTTATGATGTGATCTAAAATATCTTGTGCACCTTTTGATACTATGTTGGATCAGGATCATGAAACCTGAAATGACTTATCATTGTATGATCTGATAAATGTTGGGCTAGATCTGAATGCTCATGCATGTTTTATCTTATAAATGTTATGATTTGGGTATGACTAAAGTCTGGAATAACTGTGAAGTTTTAAGTTAGTATTTGCAGATCTATACGCTGGTTCGCTTGGTGAAGGTGCATATACACTCTGGTTCAACTCCTCTAAGTAGCATATGCAGAAGAAAAGCTTGATGTTCAGTGATGACTAATCTATCTGATCAATAATGTTGTTTCACTTTTGTGTTTCAATAACATCTTCATTAGATATGAAAGTAGAACTCATTGTATAAGGAGATTGAGTTTGATTGATTGAGTAAAAAGGGTGATCTTTGCTACTATTTGTTTAGAGTTTTGTAATTTGACAGTGGATCTTCAGAATATTCTGGTCGGTTCAATTTCGATTCAAAGGTCTTTATGATTCAGTATTTTTGGAGGTGCACGCAGATTTGGTTAGAAGTAGCATATACATGCAAGTTGGCTTCAGTGATGTAGCGTATACACTCTGACTTATTATTTTTGAGGTTGTGGTTGGTTCTGATTGTTGATGCAGTGTTCTGGGTTCAACAAAGCATTCTGGGTTCAATGATCTGACTGTTCAGATTGACTGACTATTGGTAGATGCAGTTATTGTAGTGGTGATTAATTTTGAGCTTCAATGTTACCAATGGGTCTAGTATGAAAATTTGATGAAATGTGGCTTTCATATTGTGTTGTTATGTACCAAGGGTATCTAGTGTAAAAATTTATGAAACGTGGTCCCTAGAGGAAGAGTGAAGGTAGTAGCCTTCTATAGGCTGGTGCCTACATACTAGTAAACATATCAGCCAGTACAAGAGCTAGGGCGTTGGAGCTCCCTTCCAGTAGAAGTTACAAAATGAGAGAAGGTTGTAGCCTTCAGCAAGTAGATGTCTGCCTACAGGAAAAGTCTACACCAGTACAAAATTTGTAAACACTTTTTATTATAAAAAGATTGAAAACTGAGATGACAGAGCGGTGGTTTTTTTTCCCGCATTGGGTTTCCACCTGAAAAATCTTGGTGTTCATATGTGTTTCTTATGTGTGTTGATTTATTTTGTTCTCACTGCATTTGTTTAGTGCTTAACACATCACACTCTGATTTAAGACAATGAATTAGTTGTTTTATTACATATATGTTGGTTTCATTCTTTATAGTCACTGATACACATCGGTTGGTTTCAATAAAGTAATGTATATTGCTTGAAAAGGAAAATCATACTAGTGAAAGTTAAAATATTGATTCATCCCCCCTCCCCCCGCTCCTCAATTTTTCCCAACAAATGTTTGTATTTCATGTTTTCTTTCACATGTAATAAGATAGTTGAACTATTTCGATTATTCTAGAGCTTATCTTATTTAGAATTTGTTGTAATGGTTGTTATTTGTGTCCTATCCTTGTGGACAGATCTTTCCTTGTTTGTTGGTTGTAACAATCGTCGCACCCGTTTTGGACTATTTCGCTGGATGTTAGATGGAACCTTCTCGTTCATGTGTGTCTCTTCCTGGGTGGTACTATTATCTCTCACTTAGAGGTATCATAATAATATAACAGGGGCATCAAAATTATTCATAGACATGTATAGTCACACCATTTAACATTATCATGCAACATATCTACATAGTGAATAACTATATAATAGAAGCATCACACTCCACATTGCATTTAAAATAGAATAAAGGCTTTGTTGTGACTACACTCTTGAATACTCAATTGTTACAGTAACCACTCTTTACTATATCGCACTGGATCCTGAGAACTTGCATCACTTGAGGTAAGAATGATTAATGTAGTATATTTGTTATGGAAGGACTGTAACCTAACCACAAATAAGTGGAGGTCGAGATTTGTGACAAAGGCCTGACTCTAATATACAATGATTAATATATAATACAATGCAAGATCGATGGAAAACTTTTGGAAAAATATAGCATTTGATAATGGAACTTTTGGCGAAAACTATATTAAAATATAACACAAGCTGATACAGTTTCGTTTTATGGTATACCGAGTCACTGTTGAATTATAACATTGAGGAGTTTCTTTCTGGCAATAGTTGGATGTGAACCAGTCACTATTAGCATTGTATACATATAACTTGAAATGGCAGAGGTTGAGTCATATACCACTCAATTGAATATTGTGTTTGGTGATGAGGTCAATATCGACAATACGATGATTGGTTGTAATTTACTCCTTTGAAGATAGATCCATCACAAGTGTTTCGAGTGAAAAATATTGCAAGCACCATTTTATAGCCCAACGTATATTGAATTGCAATGGAGATTCGAACGTTCATGCAAAATTAAATAGAAGATGTATTTGGTTGCGTTTGGACTTACTCATCAACGAAGCCAACTTGGATTTTGAAAGAAATTATGATGCCAGATCTCTGCAAGTTGGATAGATAAAATTTATAGCAGGTATGTATGCTTTACAATCTATGATAGGCAGTGATACTATGATTATGATGCATAGTCTTTACAATAGTTAGAGTTTTTCTATATGTTTGTAGGGATTTTCTATTTCATTTGTGGCAGGTCTTATGGACTATATAATTGCTAGGATTTAGAATCTTAGAATTTTCATACCCTACATTGAATTGACCCTAGTAGCAAAAACCTTAAACCTAATTGTTTGTTCCCTCCAAAGGAATCTCTTGCTTTTGGGAAATGGACTCTAGGGTATATTTTAAACCCTAGAAAAAGTTGGATTAAGACAAATCTGAGGCTTGAAGCCAAAACCTATGACTTGGTTTTTTCGCTAAAATTAAAAGCCCTAATAAAAGTTTTGTCAATAAATTTCTAGGGTTTATAGCTAGAACCCTAAAACTACACTTTTGATGATCATAGAAACCCTATATTGACATGATTGACATCATACTCTTGTAATTGCATATTTTGATTGGTTGTACTTAATTACAATTACATGATGAAGGCTATCAAAATGACAGAAGCAAGATGAGAATGATGGAAGGATAAAGTAATGTAAGACTTGTGCTTAATAATGACTTCTTGGAAAGACGGAAATGTTGAAGTTTCTAATTATGCTTAGTTAGAAACCCTTCATGCACTTTTATTTATTTATTCCTACCTACTTGTTATTTTTCTTTAACAAGTTATTTACAAAGTAAATACTGAAAATAAGCACCAGTGCGTGCTCAACATATTACAGATCAGTAACTAAAAGAAACAAGAACAGACACACTACATGACACCATTATTTTTGGGCCAATGTCCCCAGAAAAACCCAATGTGGGAAAATCGATGTAGTTATCTCAAGGTTTTCTTATTAAGCAATATCATAGTACAATCTAGGCGTCGAAACTGGCCTACCCAACAAACAATTTCCTTAGCAGCTATACCTCACAGGTTGAGAGAAATCTCCTGGCTCAAACTCCAGAAAATCCTTCCGGTAGCTCTTCAGCATAAAACTGCTCCTACAACCCTAGCGTTTGCCCAATCTGGACTGCGTTATCCCCTTTCTATCTCACGTTGGCCTTGCATCAGCCTTTCTAGTCCTGCGTCAGCTCTGGGAGCCTCTGCGGCAACTGCGTTGGCCCCTCTGGTGCTCTATGCAACACTTGGTTGCCTCTGCGTGGCCCTACGTGAGCCCTCCTTGGCTACTGCACTATTCTTTCGGCACAATATTTACCTTCTATGTTCCTCTGTACTCAATGCCCCTCAGCTGCTTTCGCGGTCACTAATTCTATCTCTCTTAGCAAACCCTGATTTAGAGAATAGAATCACTAATCATCTGGTGTGCTCTCCAAGTGACCCTCAAGCCTCCTCTTATAATTTTCGTATTAACATCTCAACGACCGAGATTAAGTCCCTAATAAACGGATCATATTAGATCTGGCTTGATCCATGTCTTTGGGGCCACTCTAACACAAATTCATATTAATACACATTAATATTTTATTTTCCCTAAGTTTAGACTTAGGGACTCCATTAAAAATATTAATTATTTTAATATCTCCTCATCTGTTTAGAATCTGCCCAAACCCTTTCTGGGTATTGGAGACCTCATGTGCCCCAACCTCTCCACCAAATTTCGTGGCTAATGCACATCCGATGCTACCCCAAATCAACACTCCCTCTTCGCGAGGGATATGCTCTAGAAATTCTCCTCACTGAGTATTACTTTGATCATCCGGCATCGGTACCTGTGCTGATGCTAGGCCTTCCTGCCCAACATCCTATGCATTGTTTCCTCCTGTACGGATGCCCATGGTTCTGCCACTGCCACTGTTGCATATGTACGACAACTCCCTCTACATCCATGTTGTTGCTGGTCCTTTCTCCCAGCACTGCATCTGCACTGCACCTCTCATCAAGCTGCATTGTGTTGCCCACTAATACACTACAACTCAGTTATTCAGAAGTAAGTAACTTATCCTCCAACTGACCTCCCTGTTGGGCTAGAAACACCCTTTGATGTTGAAGCTCTCTCTGTCGTTGATAAGTGCTCCTCTGACCTCTGCGCTGCTGCAACAACTCTCCTGCATCTCGCACTGTTGCATACCTCTCTGTGCCTTCCTGCACTGGTGCAACACTCCTGTGCATCTCGCACTACTGCAGCCTGCTAGCTTTGTGTTGTCTCGGGACTCCTCCACTTTAGCTCTCTCTGTCGCTCCATCTGCATCAGTCTCTACCCACCCAGCTAGTCCTACTACTCCTCGTCAAGGCTCCTATAGCAAGGTCTAATACAAGAGGCTAAGTACCTCGAGGATCCTGTCCCTCATTGCCTGTAGTCCACCTGACTACAGCTCGATGTCTCCCCACTTCTGCTCAAGTGGTGCGTGTGCACTCATGGCACAATCATCATTTTTCAAAACTTTCTTCTCTACCCGTGTTGGCGTTGCCTTAGTCTCAAAAGACTCTCCCTTACTCTTCTTCCTTGGGCATTGGGTCACATAATGACCCATCTCCCCACAGTGGAAGCACTTGATCTTGGAGAGATCTTTCTTCTTCCGCTTCTCCTGCTTTCCCTCAGATGTTAGGGCCACATCTTCCTCCTCCTCCTAAACTTTGATCCCTTTGTTGTTGCTACATGTCTTTGACTGTCGTCTGATCTCTTCCTGGCGAAGAGTTGCCCACATATCATCCCAAGGTAGGACTCTAGGAGAGTCCGTCTGCCTAGGCTACTCTGGACAAACAGTTCCCAATCTTCTGAGACAACGTTCAGGGTTGTTCTCACCATAAGCTCTTGATCCAGTGTCGCTCCTATAGCAGTCAACTGGTCTCGGATTTCATTCAATCCTCCGAGGAAGATGTCAATCGATTGACCCTTCTTCATTTGATACGACCTCAACTGGTTCTCGAGTAGCATTCTTCTCTGCACAAAGGTATGTTGATATAGGTTTTTGAGAGCCCCCCACATCTCAATTGTCGTTTCCTTCTCCGCTATATGTGGTACCACATGATCCTTGACCCCGTCAAGGATAATGCACTTCGCCCTCGCAATTGCCTCTTCGTACTTGTTGTTATCATTGGGGTTGACTGGGATAGCTATAACCTTCAAGGCAAAGTTCTTGACACGATTCCTGTCAAGCACTGATAAGATTTTGGCCTTCCAGACTGCGAAGTTCGATGCTCCATCTAGTCTATCTTGGTCTCTTACCCTGTGAAGTGCCATGATCCTCCTCTACTTCCCTCCTAGAAGTTCTATGTTCGACTCCTCTGAGTATCTACTTCCCGTCTAGAAGTTCTCTTTTGGACTCCCTCTGAGTCTTGATTTCCCTCCTGGAAATCCTTCTGTCGCTTGTCGAGATGCCCCCTATTCTAATCATCTTATGCAACTGCACTGCTAATCCGAGTTGCTTGGCTAGAAGCCCTCGGTAACAACTCATTTGGCCTTGCTCTGTCAGGGATTGTTCTGACTATAGTACCTCACCAGCTCCACACTGCAATATTTTTGCAGCCTTCTAGACTCCAACAACTGCTTGTCTATCAACTGTGTCAGTCCCTGTCTACCCCATGTTGGCTTTGCGTCACCCCAGATGGGTTTGCGTTAGCCCTGGGATGCCCTACATCAGCCCTCTGGCCTTCTGCGTCAACAACGCTAACCTCTCTGAGGCTCTGCGTAGTTTCCGGCTTCCTCTGCATGGCTCTGGCTAGCTCCGCGTCACACTTCCTTAGCTTTAGCGCTGCTAGAAACAGTTTTTGTCACCTCGGGGCAGTTGTTTTCTGTTTCTATTGCTCCGCTTGGGTGATGTCTTTTAGTCCTCCTGTGATCTGCAATCACGCTCTAATACCATGTTGAAGTTTCTAATTTTCCTTAGTTAGACCCCCTTCATGCACTTTTTCTGATTTATTCCTACCTACTTGTTATTTTTCTTTAACAAGTTATTTACAAAGTAAATACTGAAAAATAAACACCAATGCATGATCAACATATTACAGATCAGCAACTAAAAGAAACAAGAACAAACACACCACATGACACCATTATTTTTGGACCAATGTCCCCGGAAAAACCCAATGTGGGAAAACCGGTGCAACTATCTGAGGGTTTGCTTATTAAGCAATATCATAGTACAATCTGGGTGCCGAAACTGGCCTACCCAACAGAGAATTTCCTTAGCAGCTATATCTCACAATTTGAGAGAAATCTCCTGGCTGAAACCCCGGAAAAATCTTCCAGTAGCTCTTTAGCACAAAACTACTCTTGCAACTCCAGCGTCTGCCCAATCTGGACTGCGTCAGCCCCTCTCTGTCTCACGTTGGCTTTGTGTCAGCCTTTCTAGGCCTATGTCAGCCCTAGGAGGCCCTGTGTCAGCTCTGGGAGCCTCTGTGTTAGCTACACTAGCCCCTCTGGTGCTCTGCATAGCACTTGGTTGCCTCTACGTGGCCCTGCGTGAGCCCTCCTTGGCTATTGCGCTGCTCTTGCGGCACAATCTTTGTCTTCTATATTTCTCTGTACTCAATGCCCTCAGCTACTCTCCCGATCACTGATTCTATCTCTCTTAGCAAACCCAACTCTAGAGAATAGAATCGTTGATCATCTGGTGTGCTCTTCAAGTGACCCTCAAGCTTCCTCTTATACTTTTCTTGTTGACATCTCAACGGTCAAGATTAAGTCCCTAATCGACGGCTAAGATTAGATATGGTTTGATCCATGTCTTTTGGACCACTCTAAGATAGATTCATATTAATACAAATTAATATTTTATTTTCCCTAAGTTTAGACTTGGGGACTCCATTAAAAATATTAATTATTTTCATATCTCTTTATTTGTTTAGAATTTGCCCAAACCCTTTATGGGTATTGGAGATCTCATGTGCCCCAACCTCTCCACCAAATTTTGTGGCTGAAGCACATCCGATGCTACCCCAAATCAACAGAAAAGGTTGTTGTTACTAAAAGATAAGTGCTCTATCTCTCTTCTTGTACTATAACTGATTTCTTTAGTAAATCTAGTCTCTTACTTTATATTCATTACTTGATTGTGACTTCTCTTTTGTGATCTCCCTGAATAGGATTACAAGTACATGTTGAAAATTGTTTGAGCTAGAAGAAGTTATAATATCAAAACAAAACTATGTGACAAGTCCTAGATTTAGAGGGAGATTTGAATCTTGAAAGAATTATGAATTTAAAAGAAGTTTTGATTCATAAAGAGCAGTTCAACTCTCAATTTTAAGGTATGCCTTGAAGTATTATCTTTGAATAATATTTAAAGACTAAAGTTGTGACAAGCCTATGTCCTAGATAATGTGCATGTACTTTAGGGACAAGCTTGGACTTGTTAAGATAAGTTCTCTTAGTAAGAGGGAGCATTAATAAGATAACAATAGGGGCAGACATTCTCCAAATTCAGGAAGAATGGCCCAAACTATTGTTGAGGGAAAACATTCTCCTAGTTTAGGAAGAATGGTCCTTAAGGCCCAATTACTCAAAAATAGTGTCTTTCTATGTTGGCCCAATCACTCTATAAAGAGTGGGTGCCTTTGTCAAACTCAGTTACTTTTTGAGTGAACTCTTTGGCCTAGAATGAGGCTTGTGATGGGGGTTTGACTAATATAATGGCAAATCTGTGATATAAAAACCCTTTAGGGTTTGACCCTGTGCTGTGATGAATTGAATGTCCTCTAGGGTTTGGGAAACCTTGCATAGTTGGAACATGGATGTTTCTGGAGGTTTGACCTTGTTGATGGAAAACTTGTATTATTTTGTATACCATGAGGTTAAGGTGCCAACTAGATCATGGTGACTAGTTGTTTTACCTTAAGCTAGATACCTTGTATGGTGGTATATAGAATCATTGTACTTTAGGTTGCCTAGCTTGTATGATGGTACATAGGGTTGGTACTTAGCAAAAGCCTAGATGGTACCTAGATCCCTGAAAAACATAGGTTTGGTACCTTGGTAGAAGCTTACATGGTACCTAGATCCCTAAAAGATGTTGGGTTGGTACCTTGGCAATAGCCTAGATGGTAACTAGATCCATGTGAAATGTTGGGTTGGTGCCTTGGCAATAGCCTAGATGGTATCTAGATCCCTGAAACATGTTGGGTTGGTGCCTTGGCAATAGCCTAGATGGTACCTAGATCCCTGAAACATTTTGGGTTGATACCTTGGCAGTAGCCTAGATGGTATCTAAATCTCTAGTATAGTATATGTAGGATATAATGTTGATCTGACTCTTCGTGTGAGAATATTTCAATTTGAGAAGTATCCTTGTATCACTTATGGAATTATGAATACCTCCCTAGTTAAGAGGAAGTGTTGGAAAATGTAACTAAGTTCGGTCTTCATAATTGTCATTGTGCTTAAGTCATTATATATTTTATGTAAAATTATTTTTTCAAGCATAGGTTTCATGCTCAAGTCAATTGGTCATCTAGGTCAAGCATGTTCTTCATGCTTTCAGAGTTTGTCAAAGTCAAAATAATATTTCTCATGAGTCAAAGAGTCAAGTCTTATTTGGACTTTGAAAACAAAAAGGAGAAAGAATTTTTAAATATGTATTTTGGGTAAAAATTCCTTCTAGAAGTCTTCTAGAAGTCAAGTCAGCGCTACCTGTCATGTAGGCTCTGCCCAAGGGACATGATTGTTCGCACACCTTTGGATAAGTATAAATAGAAAAAGTTGGAGCTCATTTTGGACACAATTTGGAGTATATGATCTGAAATTTCGCAGAGAAAGAGGAAGGCCAAAATCTAGGCAAAAAGAGAGTTTGACTTGGCTTCTAGAAGGTGAAAGGGTCTTGGATATCTCATTTGATCTGATTCTATAACAATAGAATTTTTTGGGTTTTTCCTTGGCTTGGAGCCTATATCTTGTGTTTTATGTTTTCTCATGATCTTCACGTATTTTTGTTTTGGTAATTACTTGATGAAGAACTAATAAAGAAATAAAAGACCAACAAACATCGCAAGTAATTATCAAGTAAGGAGAATCAACTCTAAATCTGCAAATATATTGATTTTCCAACATTTTCTTCCATATATTATAGCATATACAAAACTTGATATATGTACCTTTGACATACCCATCCCTTATTTTTTTAAAGTGGTGTCATGTCCGTGCTTTAGACCTAAATGTACCCTTGCTAACTATATATATATATATATATATATATATAGATATATATATTCAAAACACTTTTGACAGTGCGCTCTCCATAAAAAAATACATTATGTTGCATATACATGAAAATGCAATAAGTCATATATACATACATAGTGTTTTCAAGGCTGCAATGTTGAAAATGTTATATATATATGTTCACAGGTACAACGCGATATATTATAAATGAGAAACATATATATACTATCAATAATGTCAACATCCATCATGTTATTTGCAAGAATTGAACCTGAGTGGGGAGATTCCATTCCTTCCTCCGAACCACCTGGAAGACAACTCATAAAGAAATGACACATTTAATACCATAAAAATGTTTAGGAAACTTTGATCTAATACACTATTTAAGTCCAAACACAGTAACACCAACATATTTGGAGTTTGCCCATTAACCACTGTTTAATTAGCACTTTTTACTTTACAAACTGTTACACAGTAATTTGTCACTGTCCTCATCTCAGTCCCTCTGTTGTGTCATGTGTCAAATAAACATGTCCATATCTTCCCACTTATGCAAGAAGATTAAGCAAATGCTCTTTAATGTTGAAGATTAACCCTTTTTGACTAAGTTCCTGCATCGTTGCTAGTAAACCCTTAAAATCCGCGATGATTCCCTGTCATGCATTGTATCATTGCGACATCGTTGCAAGTCCCCAGTTCATGACCCGCGACAATCCAGATTTGACGAATTTGTTCAAATAGTCGGTCTTCTAGATGTTTCTAGAGCTGGTTGTTGGGTCAGTTTGGGTCACCTTTCCACCTCTAGGATGGTGGTTCCGCCTCTTGTGCAACCTCCCTTGAGGATAAGCTCCCTCTCCCTCATTTCATGGAGTCTCCTTCTCCTATAAAATCACTCACCATTGCTATGATCTGCTGGCTTTTTTAACTAGTTAGTAGTTCTTTTGGTTGGGCAGTGCTGCTAGTGCTTTGGAATTTGATAGATAGTTGGTGTGGGTGTGAGTGTGGGATTGTTGATAGCTTGTGGAAGGTTGTGGAGTGCCCTTAACTTTGTGTTAAAGCCTATGAGTGAGAGAGAGAGACATTGTATGTTGGGAGATTCATCCTTGAAGAGTGAATGCTTGAGAAACATACTGGCTGGACCCTTTAAGAAGGCTTGCGGCATCAAGACTTAGTTGTAAGCTTGCTCTTGATTCATTATTAATACATTCAATGATGTTTTCCTATGTCTTGTATGTAATTTACTTGATAGCTCGTGCCTTCTTAACTTTATGAGTAAATAGATCATTGTTGTTTTCCAATTACGCGCTTTGTTGTTTTTCTTTTGTGTTGTTTCAGGTTAATCACTCGTTGAGGAGAAGGAAGCGGAAGCTAGAGCAGTGCAACGAAACTTCATTGACCACCGGTTTGAGGTAGGCCTCCAGCAGTGACTGTTTAAGGAAATCAATTGTTGATTTGTCTTTGTTGTGACTAGACCCACTCTAGGGCTAGAGGGGTTGCCTCTATTCGCAGAGAGAACACTTTCCTGCATCACAAGTTGGTGACTCTATTGAGGAGTCCTTCGTATGTTTTTTCTCTTGTTTGCTTTTGTTTGGTTTTGATTTGGTGTCTCTTGAATTTTGGGGTCAAACCATCAGTTTTTGGGTTACCTGGGTCAATCTGGGAAGTCCCCTTACTGTCTGGAAGAATAATCTGGTGCCATTTAGATGATTTTACTTTGTCTTTTGCTTAAGTAAGATCGTCGCTGAAGATAGCCTAACAATCGTGACAACGTCGTTGATGTTATAGCTTTGTACCCGCGACTATTTGGCTTTCGTCTCGGGTTTCTAGTTTAAATCCAGCGACGACTCCTGAAATCGGATCGTCACTGAAAACAAGTGTACTTTAGCAAATAGTCTCTAGTTGTCAATGTAACACCCGCGACGATTCCTGTAAAGTTGTTTTTACAACTTTACCTCCTGAATCCACCTGTCTTAGATATCATTTTGGGATTCAACTGCGTTATTTTTAAAGTCATTCACGTATGACCATTTCCATGAGAGGTAGTCGTAACTGACTAATTTCTCATGATTTTTGAATAGTTCACTTAGCACTCATTGCATCGGGTGATGCTCACAGGGGTGAAGAAGTGGGATTGAAACTAGTGAAATGTGGAGAACGAATCACATAGCATCAATCATCACTTCCGGGGCTTGCACCCGGTAACCAGGACTTCCCAGGAGGCAACCCATCCCAGAACTCCTCTGGCTCAAGCGCGCTTAACTGTGGAGTTTTTCCACAATCAAGCCCACTTAGCTTGCTACCCCATTTGCAAAACCTTAGCAAGTATTGTGCCTCATGAACCATTCAAGTAGAGATCCCTTGACTCTTTTTGAATTTAAGTATGGGGGATTTACGCAGTGCATTATATTAGATATCATTTTGGGATTCAACTGCGTTAAGTAAGTCATTCACGTATGACCATTTCCATGAGAGGTAGTCGTAACTGACTAATTTCTCATGATTTTTGAATAGTTCACTTAGCACTCATTGCATCGGGTTATGCTCACAGGGGTGAAGAAGTGGGATTGAAACTAGTGAAATGTGGAGAACGAATCACATAGCATCAATCATCACTTCCGGGGCTTGCACCCGGTTACCAGGACTTCCCAGGAGGTCACCCATCCTAGAACTCCTCTGGCTCAAGCGCACTTCACTGTGGAGTTGTTTCCCACAATCAAGCCCACTTAGCTTGCTACCCCATTTGCAAAACCTTAGCAAGTATTGTGCCTCATGAACCATT
>APFE030841975.1:19251-45104 GCA_000404065.3 Pinus taeda | reverse complement strand
AAGTTTTTACACAAAGCTATTTATTAGAAGGAAATGTTGGCAATACTCCATGCACTTAAGAAATGGCAACCCTACCTAATGGGAAGACACTTCAAGGTAAAAACGGATCATGATAGCCTTAAATACTTTTTAGACAAAGATTATCCTCTGAAGAGCAACAAAAGTGGGTCACAAAGATGTTGGGTTATGACTTTGAAATCATCTACAAAAAAGGGAAGCAAAATGTGGTGGCAGATGCACTCTCAAGAAAGGATGAGGATGTGGAAGCATTATTGTGTGCCATTTCTATTATCCACCCAGATTGGATAAATGAAGCAAGGGAGGAATGGAAGAATGACGAAGAACTGTGGGCACTTATTCGAAAGCTACAACAAGATTCCAGTACGTCTGATACATTTAGCTGGAAAAATGATTCGTTATGGTACAAAAATCGCTTATACCTCTGTAAGAATTCCCAGCTAAAACAAAAGATTCTTATGGAATTGCACACTTCTCCCTTAGGAGGGCACTCAGGATTTTTAAAAACTTACCACAGGGTTAAGAAGGAATTTTTTTTGGAGGGCCTTAAATTAGACATTCAAAAGTTTGTGGGGGAATGTTTGGTTTGCCAGCAAAATAAAGTTGAAACAATTAAGACACCGGGTCTATTACAACCTTTATCCATTCCAAGCCAACGTTGGGAGGAGGGTTCAATGGATTTTATCACAGGTTTACCCAAGTCTGAGGGAAAGAGTGTCATCATGGTGGTAGTTGACAGACTTACCAAGTATGCACACTTTTGTGCATTATCACATCATTTAAAGCCAGTACGTTTCTACTGCATTTATGGAAACAATTCAAAAGCTACATGGAAACCCAAAGATTATTGTAAGTGATAGAGATCCCATTTTCACTGGAAATTTTTGGACAGAATTATTTTCTTGTCTTGGTACACAGTTAGCTCATAGCTCATCTTATCATCCTCAATCTGATGGGCAAACTGAGATAGTAAACAATGTTTGGAAGGATATCTTCGTTGCTTTGTATCTGATAAACAGACACAATGGGTCAAATGGTTGCCTCTAGCTGAATGGTGGTATAACACCTCCTTCCATACAGCAACAAAAATGACCCCATTTATGGCACTTTATGGGTATCAGCCACCATCCATCACATCATATTTAAGAGAAAATTCTAAGGTTCAAGCAGTGGAACATCACATCGAACATCAACAACAAGTCCTCCAACTCTTAAAGGATAACCTCGTGTTGGCACAGAATAGAATGAAACAACAGGCAGATCAACATCGCAGCGAAAGAAGTTTTGATGTAGGTGATTGGGTATTCCTACGGCTACAACCATATAAGCAAATGTCCCTCAAGCAAGCTAAGAAGGATATAAATTATCACCAAAGTATTATGGTCCATACAAGGTGTTGCAAAAGATTGGTACTATGGCATACAAATTGGAGCTTCCTGCAGCTTCTCAATTGCACCCAGTTTTCCATGTTTCATGTTTAAAGAAGGTTATAGGCGACAAGCTCCCAATTCAAACAATATTGCCAGAACTTGATGAGGAAGGAAAAATTATATTGGAACCAGAAACAATCACAGAAACAAGAACTCGACAGCTACGAAATCGATCAATTTCGGAGTATCTTATCAAGTGGAAGAACTTATTTGCTGAAGATTCCACATGGGAGGATGAGAATTTTATACAGAACTATCCAAAACTACTCAAGCGTTGAGGACAACACTTTTTTTGAAGGAGAGGGGCATGTTGGGTCCCTATAATACTAGTGATTACCCCATTATTGTAGTTGTACCTCTTATTAATATTGTTGTGCCCCTATTGCCCCCATATTGTTATTACTGTGCCCCATAGAATCCCTCTATTGTTATTTTTGTGGCTTTATATTATTATTGTTAGGTCGGCTGGGTTATATTGTGACTCCTTAGACTACTATATATAGAAAGGAGGTTTTGTCATTTGTATCATCCAAGAATTGTTCATTTATGTAATGTAAAGGAGGTTGCCCCCTCGAAGAGGCTGAATTCTAAGGCGTTGATCTATCTTTTCTATCTTTTCTTGAGCTGGTTCATAACAGATTGTCAAAAACATTACTTTATTGTGTCTTTCCCATCTTGTCTACAAGCCCGCCAAGATGAAGTCCAATCATCAGAAGAAAACATTTTCTATAAGTTTTTTTGTTGAGAATTGAGACATTGCAATTTGAGGAAGTGAGTTGTAAATCTTGTAATTGCAGGCCTAACAAGCTCTTTTCCCCAATTTTTTCTTCATTAGGCAAAATACCCATGAGTGGTTGTACATGTATTTTGTAATGCAATTGGCATGCTCTATAGTGTTTTTCACCCACTCCACTTTGCCTATGTCCTCAAGAATGACGTCTATGCAATGCGCAAGTTGCAACACATGGAGTCGAAAATATGGTCTTATATTTGGACCCTAGCATCTTTCCAACAAGAACATAGTTTGAGGGATTATCTGTGATGACCAACACAACATTCTGCTCCCCACTTGATGAATAATGTCATCCAAAAGCTCAAATAGAGGGGTTTCATCCTTCACCTTATCAAATGCATCAACTAATCTCAAAAACATGGTTCCTTGAGGGCAAGAAACAAGGAAATTAATGATAGTCCAGTTCTTTCCATCAGTCCATCCATCTGACATGATGGAACAACCTGTTTTAAGACATGACTCTTTATACTCAACCAAATACTCATATGTTGAGAAATCTAGGGCATCAGGTGTATAGATGATTTCTCTACTTATGATAACTACTTGTGATAGACTTTTTACTTTTTGATTATGATCTTCTCTTCTTGGGTTATTATTATGTTCTTTTCATCAAGACAATTAGCAAATCATGAACAATAAGGAGACAAGACACACAGTATATAGGCTTGTCAACGAGGGCCAAAATCTCTAACTCTTTGATAGGAAAACCCAAACGAAATTCTTCTTATAGATCTTTAATTGACGAATACCAAGACCATGACAAAGACCCTTGACACTAGAGTCCTCCCAAGACCAAGTCACTAGCCTCAACGCTGCTCTTCCTCTTCTCCTTCTCGGCTTCCTTCAGAATCTCGATCTCTTCTTATAGGTCTGCAACCCAACCACAGAAACTCTAGATTACTTTCGCTTCCTTGAATAGTCTCCTGAAGAGAGACTTATTGCACTTCTACTCAGATCCTTCTAGTGAGGTCTTCTACCCAAATGTAATGATCCTAAATAGGAATACAAGTGATAATCAAGCAAATAATTTGTGCAACAATTTATAAAACCGAGATACACATTAAGCATCCATAGAAAAGTTGTAAATAGGGAACTGCTGAGCCATTGTATTAAGTTTCTGAAGGAAAAATACAATAGATAACAAGATGGTGCACCTGGGCTTGTCTCAATGGAAAATCATGACCAAACCCAGGTGGGAAAATAGTTGAGCTGAAGGTTTCTCAACTGCTGCACCAATCTACACTGCGTTGCCCAGAAAATTGCCTCTCTGCTGAAGTTCGAATGATTGGAAAGTGCACTTTTACTGCCCAAAAAATTATGTGCTTTTAACACCAGACTCTTTGGCCTAAACCCATAAAACCCCAAAAAGGGTTTTGGTTGGTTCAGACTTTGAAATTCAACCCCCTTGGAGCCCAACCCCAACTGCAACTGCAAAAATCGGCCTGCTGGAAACTGCCTGTAAATCCTCCCAGAAATGCCCCCAAAGTGTTGGGCTAACCCTTGCTATCCAATCCCTAACTTCCTAGATGAGCTCTTGGCCTAAGACACCTTCCCCCAAGCTCCACGAAAAACAGTTGAATGGCCTTTACATTGTCCCCCAGCCCAACAATTCGAACAGATGGAAGGATGGCTCAGTTGGTTGTAAAACCCAGCAAGAATGTTGGTCTATCACTGCTACCTCAGCTCTCTAACTCCCCAGCAAACAATCTGATCTCTGATGGCCTCTATCTCCCTTTACGTATTCTCCCACTGCCAAGAAATACGCACTCCCTGCTCTGCGCTGGTGAATGGTGCTATGTCACGGCACCGGAATTCCTGAAAACCTTGTGGAACTACCTCCCTAGGGTGGGCATGGATGGTCCCCCAAAGTAGAGGTTGAATCTCCCGCTTGAGAGCCTCGTGGCTAAACAATTGGTTGACTCAGCTAACCAGCAGAGTGAACAGTCAAGTAGTTTTGTTTGCAAATGTCAAAGATGAAACCAAAATAAGAGTTGTTCCCCCCTTGTAACTCCTTGGGCCTCCTTAGCCTTATGTGGGCCCCTCCATCCACCCATTCGACTTTCCCTCCAAGCTATTCGAATGGGCTAATTCGAATTCTCATGTGGGCAGCCCCCACATTCCATGAACAGCCAAATAAAGTCGATTTGCCTCCTAAGTCCCTAAGTCAAAAGTGTGGAGTCCTCTTCCTTAGTCAAAACTGTGGAAAATTGTGTAGCAGTGCCCTATTACAAATGTGTTTGAGAAGCAACATGACACCAAACGAGATCACCTCAATGTAGTTGCAATCCTTGGACCTTCTCTTGACACCTTCGGATCTGCTACCTTTGCACGTGGTAAGACAAATTAGCCCAAAAGCAGTCACAACTATCTTCGCTATCCTTCTTTCTTGCTGCGCTGATATAGAGGCTTCTTCTAGTATCTCTTTCGCACTTCTTTGTAGACTTGCTTCACCGAATTGCTTGTCACCAAATGAGGACAAGCACTTGTATATATAGTCGTTGGTTATGATTGTTTTAGGCCAACATGATCTTTGAAGAAGACCAACTTCATCTTCTAGAATAATCTCTTCGTTGTAGGTCGACTTGATGAGGGCTAGTGACAAGGTCTTGGAGGATGACTTTACATAGACAAGTATGACTCTTTACAATGTGTAACATGTCTTCATTACATGACAATGACTCTTTAGACTTTTATGACTAAATGACAAAATTCCTAAGGGCTCTCAATAGGAGCTTCTACTAAAAATAAAATATCTTGCTCATGAAACCCATGATGCAAGTATTACAAGAATTTTATTTTTCTTCTTTACATCTCTTACATAAAATCACAATTACATGTCATTATGAAGACCGAACCTAGTTACACTTTTCAGCATCATCAATGGAACAAATCTCCTTTTGCAAAAGAGCTCCCCTCAAGTCATGCATAGAAGGGCCCTTGAATCCATTTCCTATAGCTATAACAGAGTCCCACATAGCTTGGTAATAAGGTGAGCGGGCAACATTAAATGGGATATCTACATCATACCACCATCTAACAATGTATTCAAAAGAAGATTCTTTACATTGTTTTTTCCAATGGTCATTCAAAGTGGGTTAACGTTGAGTTAGACTTGGCTGGGAGGAAGTGAGATTAGCAGAGGTGGTGGTGGCAGAGGATGAGAAATAACTCTGGATGTTCATCCTCTTTGTTCTTGTAGATTGTTGGCCTTGATGATAAGACCCAAGAGAAGGAGGAACATAGTGAAAGGGGTCATTAGTGGAAGGGATAGAAGAGGAGTCTTGAATCTCAAAGTCATCATACCCACTCTCTTCCATGGCTTGTAAAATTTCCTTCTTCCTTGCAATTTCTTCTTGGATAGCCTTTTCCCTAGCCTTGTTCTCCTCAAACTTCTCAAGCTTGGCAAGGTATCCTGCCCTAACAAGACCTATCACTTCCTTTGGCGCATTATATGGATTTACTTGGCTTCTTATCGCAACCAAGTGTTGTTTCAATCTGAGAATACCCCCACCTCCAATAGATTTATTGCAAAATTTGGATATCATTTTTCCATCAATCACATCACAATGAGCCCATGCATTGTCCTTGGCTTTTCGAGGCATGGTCACTAGAAATATTTGAAATTTGCAAAGAAATCTACCAATTAAAAAATTGCAAATAAGAAAAATGGAAAACCTAAGATAAATTTGGGAAAAAAATAGACATATTTAGCCTACAAAATTTGATAGCATAGAACTAGAAATTTGATAACAATGCAGCATAGAACACATAAAAATAAATAAAAACATGGACAGCAGTGAAACATGGAATTTTTGAAGTGAAAATCCTTACCTGGAAATGCAAACTACCTTCCTTAACCTCCTCTTGAAGATGCCAACTCTACTAACAGCTCCAAACTATCTCCAAAATAGCTCCAAGTCCAACTCCATGCCTCCAAGATAACTACTCCAGCAAAAACTCAACACTTTCCAAGCTCCCAATGAAACTCACAAAAACTCCAAATGAGATGTGTGAGGCAAATGAGAGGGGAGACCTCCTTTTATTAGCTTGGAGGGGGTGCTTTTGGAGGGAAACAACCCTTAGCTTTTGTTGAATTTCTACAACCTTGGGTCAAGGATAGAATCTTAAAATCTCTGACGCTACCAAACCAAGAATCTCAACAAAGCTACTTTGCATAGGGGAATATAAATAGTAGTAAATCACACATGCACAAGTATAGACAAATTTTTACAAAATATTGTATAAATATGTACAACAACCCAGTCTTCGTTATATTAAACCAACTGAGTAATACAACAATATAGGGCTCCCGCACTAGGGATAATGGCCCTCACTTATCCACGAGTACAAGAATACAAGATACAATGACAATCTCGTTGCTCTAGTGCACAATCACAACATCTATGTCGTATCTCGTCCTATTGGTCCTTTGCTTCCGTTATGCTCTCTAGTTGCCCCTTAGTCCATCAAGAAACAACACATAGAGACTCCAAGAGGGTTGCCACCTATCACTGTTGCAAGTCACTTCTGCTACAATGAACACAGACTGATCCAATCTACTCTTCTAGGTTGGCCAATACCTAAGCTCCAATCTACCAATCTAGCAATCCACTAGTTCATCAATGTACTGCACATTAGGCTTCACAACTTCGCCCAAACTTTAGTTGTCAAACTCCCTTTATAATTGCTTATCAAGGGCTACTTTGGACACCTTCTTGTTGCCCTCCACCAACCACTAAGTGCCCAATACCTCCACTATGAGATCTGCTCCTAGGAGGGTCAAGCCTCCCAATTGGCTCCCACACGCTACATATACAAACTCCCATCCAACTAGCATCAAATCAACATGAAAACATCACATACTCTTCATATCATGGGTCGTCATACACTGTTGTAGGTTTGTCCCACTGGTTAGGGCTGCAACTATACAGCAACAGCCATCCTCCCTGACGTCCAGACCTCCTTCTCTGGTGCAGCCTTCCCTCACTGACTTTTGTCCACAACCTTTTGCACTTATGGGCTAAAGCCTTCTCGACCAACTTGTTCCAAGGAGACAAGGTTTGCCCACCCATTCCAAGGAAAATGATGCCTACGGCCTACCTGCTTGTGCTCTCTATGACTGTGACAATTACTGGAGAAGAACCACACTTCAACCAAGACAAAACACTGCCCAAAACTCCTTTAAGGCATGCGGCCTACTTCTGCTGCTCCTCTGACCTGTGAAACCCAATCTAAGATGACAAAAACAGTCCCTTTCCACTCTGACCCTCTCCTTCTTGAGTTGTGGCTGCCTTGGGATGATTTTCTTATGAAAGATGCACACTTGGATGTTCAAATGACTTCACATCACCTTCTATTTATATCCAAAAGAAGGGCTCCACGAATATACATGTCTTTTGGCACATTCACTCCAAGCCTACATGACTTATCTGCCAAAAACCCATCATTAACCTTCAAAAATTCATAACTCATTGTAGACAACTCGGAATTTGACGATTCTCGTTGCATTCGATTCTCCTTAATGCCCTCTATCGTCTTCATCCATCACATGTCCAAAATGCTCTATGGTTTTTACACTATGGGTGCAAAACCCCAACCTTGGGTTCTAAGCCCACAAATGACTTTTGTGGTGCTCCATCCTCCAAACCCCAAACCCTAGGGCTTGGAGTACCTCCCAAGCTACTAAAACATCAACAAATTCCCTCCAAACCACCTCAGAAGCAACCAAAAAATCGTTCGGTGGTTCCGCAGCTAGTGTGGCAATGAATCGGTCGGGTTTATGACGGAACCGGCCGATTTACCCATAAACTGGTTGGTTTTGTCATAAACCAATCGATTAGGCCCAGTTTTTCTAGAAAAATGGCGAAATGGTGGCTTGAACCCGATTTTTAGGCCGATCCAAGTGGTTTAGCTAGTGAACCAACTGGTCTAACCAATTTCCTGTTCAGACTGGCCGGTTTTTAATACTATGGCTAACAAGTGGCACCGAACTCTATGAATCATTATCCAATCTCAAACTTCAGGCTACTGCCTCGATACAAAAGCTAAACTCTAATAGAGAACTAGCTTGTACAAAGAATAGAGCAATTATTTTTAAGGGTCAAATCTCTTCCTAAAGAGATTATGCCAAGGCAACAGAAAACACTATTATTCTTCAGGATAAAATGAGCCACTAGAGATCAATTGTGCAGAGAGAAAACTAATTTAGGTCTCTATTTCCACTACAAGAGAATCTGAGCTATGAGATTCAAACCACAACCCTTTCATGAGAGAAATTAGATTAATTAATCAGAGAAATTATATTAACTAATAAGTCTTGGGTTGAAGTTGCTCGAGGGAAAAAGAAGAATGTCCCGATTCATTGAAGTAGTTGCATGTATTGAAAATTGCAGCCATGGTCAGCATTTCCATCAATGGATATTAAAGGAAGAAAATAAAATTTAAATTTACATTTTCCTTCCTAAATATTTAGGTCAGCCATCCCATTTGTTAAGGTCAGTTGGGCCCCAGTAAGACACCCATTCGACCCCCCTTGGAAGTCTATATAAAGGAGAGGTCTCCTCATTTGTACACACTGAATTTGTCTTGTATCTCTCTGATCCAGTGAATTTTAGAAGGAGGGCCGAAATTTCAAAGAAGGGTTTTGAGATTTCTTCTTGATGTTGGTTATTGGTTCGGATATTCTGTTTATGTTGCTTCTGATGTATTGATGTACTATGAACTCTCTCTCTCTCTCTCTCTCTCTCTCTCTCTCTCTCTCTCTCTGAAAAGTTTCTTGATCTAATTATTATCTAGTGAATACATTATTGTAAATTTAATTATTATTATAGATCTATTGAATAAAAGAACTATTGGATTTTTATCATGTAAGTCAAATATTAATAGTGGAAGCAAAATAACAACACTAATCTCAAACACATGCACGCATAAATTTTTGCCCCTCAAATCTATTGTTTCACTAATAGATTATCTTCAACATATAAGAGCTCCCTTAGTAGGAAAATGGCCCTCTAAAGAAAAATACAATTAGCAAAACCTAGAATATTTCCAGCTAATAAACCCTCTACAAAACCTATCCTTCACTTTTGCTGGTTGATCTGGATCTTTCTCCCTTGCTACCCCTTGTTCTCTTCATTGGACTATGCACACTTGGATGACTGTCCTTCTCCACCCAATCACAAAGATCTCATATATCAATGTCTTGTGCTTACTAGATTTCTCTTGTCTCTTGTGTTTCGTCTTCCTTCACCAACTCTTGCTTTTATAAGCTTCAGTTATTGACCAAATCCAAAACCCTAATCTCCCAAGTGATTGATTGTTGAGATTTGTTAGATACCTTATTCTGAGGGATTATGTGAGAATTTGTAAATATGTAAATTAAGAGAAAATTGAAGAGTTAAAATATGAAGCGACCTTGGAATATGAATCCCAAAGGTCACACCTCCTCATGTTATATATGTTGGAAAAATTGTCATTGATGTCAAAGGATGAATAGGCCTGCATTACTTTGATGGTTTGCATATACAAATCAAATGAATCTGGTTGCAAGGATGCCCTAGATTGATAGCCCCAGTGATGCCATTTCATTTGATAGGTGTCACATTTTGTGGGTCCTCTTGGTTGTAGAGATACTAGTTTTTGAGGTTTAATGCCCCAAATAGATGGGCTTTGCACCAGATCATGCCCCATTATATTTATGGTTTTAATACTTTATGGTATCCCTTAGAAGAAGGTCAGAATTATAGTAAGATTGACCAAAATACATGTGTCCCAATCAACTTGAAAGAAGAAGATATGAAAGTCAAAAAATTCATTTTTTTTAAGTATCCTAAGCCTCCGCTAAACAGGTCATTTCTCTTCTTTCATGTCGGTTCCAAATAAAGGTGCCTTTTCAAAATATAATTACTCATTTTTTTAGGTCAACTCTGTTATATATGTCTCTTCAAAGGGTCATGCTGGCCCAATTATAGGCCTATTCAACCACTATTTATAGACCTAACCATTGGCATTCTAGGCAGCAAGAATTTGATGATTGGCCTGAGATTTAAGGAGCAGTCCAAGGCAAATATATGAGGCCATATGCTTAAACAAAAATATGAAGGCAGGCAAATCAAAGGTTCTAAAGACTGGATTTGATTGGCTTTGAACTTAGTGGAAAATCATGTTGATTTTGACAAATTCTGTGAGGTGTTATTAATGTCCTGCTTCTAAGGATTCTTTCAGCCCTGTTCTAGGGCATGTCCAGGACATTTTCGGCCTTCTTTTATAGCACCTTCACACCAACATTCTGACAAAGATTTTTGCACTATTTCTGAGGTTATTTTCGGCCTAGTTTAGGGAAGGCTCCAGAGGTCATTTCGAGTTATCTGAGGCCCTACCCAAGTCTGAGACAAAGTATGACAGATCTGAAGGTCTGAGGCCCTATCCGAGTCTAAGGCAAAGTGTGATGAATCCAAATTTTTGAGGTAGATAGCAAGCTTGTTTTGTGGCAAAAATTCTTCTAAGATAAGAAGGTTGAAAACAATCTTAATGTGAAGTGTTGAAGCAGCCTTGATAAATTGTTCAAAAGCAGATCTTTAGTGCTTGTTCTAGAGCAGACTTTGATCTTGGTTTGTAGCATACCTTTTCTGGAGCAGAATTTGCAGACCTGGGAGTAGATTTGTCACAGACCTTTTGATCAGATCTTGGATTTGTAGCAGACCTCTTCTTGGAGCAGACTTTGATAACTATAGCACACCTTTGGTAACCCTTCTTGAAGTCTTGAAGTAGGCTATGTTAAAGTTGTTGAGTTTAAGGCAAAACTGAGGTATGCATGTTATTGTTTGAACTATCTAAAGATTGGATATGACAAAGGGGAAAAATTGAAGTTGTTTGAACGTTGTATTTGGGTCATTGGCCTTGGTATAGTACCCCAAGAATTTTTTATTTTGACCTTTGATTCTTTAGGGTGGCAGGGTGGTGCTAGGAAAGGAAGATGTAGCTCCCTTCAAGAGGTCGTCGCCTCCTTCCAGTGAGAGTTGGTAAATCTTGGTGTTGTAGCCCTTCCAATTGTAGTTAGTCAACCAGAAGTTGTAGCTTCCCTCGTAATATATAAATTGTTCATATAATTCTTGTGTACTCCTCATATGATCTGATTGGTAATGCTCGTGATAATTAAATTGTTGAAACTTATGAAATACTAATTCACCCCCCCTCAGTATTTCCAACAATATAATCATGTTTACATTAATGCAAATAATCATTTGGGAGTCATTCCTTGGCCTGACATGGTATCAGAGCCTAGTTTAGGTGCCTCTACCCTGCTCAGTGCCTAGCCTCTCTCCATCAGTTTTGTCTTTGTCGCAGTCCTCAGAAACATTCACTCTGCCACCCCTGCCAAGTTGCAGACCTGCATGTGCCATTTTAAGTTAACTCCTATATAATATCCCCTTTTAAATTTATTTTCATTTCCAGGAAATTATTATATGAAATTTCGTTAGGAAAAGCACATAATAATTCCTATGGAAAATTTGATCAATTTAAAATCAATAATTGTAAAGTTTGCAGAGAAATTCCATTATAAAACCCCAGTTATGTATTTATTGATTATTAAGAGGGAAATTACATCAAAAGGTCATAGAACTTGACAAATAAATTGTTGGAGAATGTAGTAGGGAGGGTATTAATTCAATTTTTCCATATTCCTTAATATTTGCTTGTTAACTTTAGTTATCTTCTTGTGCTTCTTTATTAGATCTTTTCATCAAACAAATATCAAGAGCAAAACAGTAAAGACAATGAAATTAGGCTCCAAGCCAGGCAAAAACCCTCCAAGGGGAAAACCCAGAAAAATCTCCTCTTCTCATAGAATCTGCTTCAAATGAGAAGACCAAGACCCAAACCTCAAGACCAAAGCTTCCTCCAACACCAAGTTAGCCCTCCAAGAAGCCCTTCCAATTAGATCAAAGTCCAGCCAAGTAAGCAAGAGTCAAACCCTTCCAGAACAACACCAAACTCAGAATTTTGGCCCCGAATTTCAATATTCCAGACTTGCAGTAGATCTAGAACTTCAGCCCCTGCAACAGCTCAGAATCTTCACATGTGTGAGAGAAAACTAGGGAAAACCTTGACCAAAACTTTGATTGTTCTTCCTCCTAGCTTCAGCGCCTCTTCTCCTTGCCTTTCTTGTATTCCTTCTTGGATTTCGCACCTTAGATCAAACTTCTTGATTGCAGATCAAACTTGTTGCCAAATGAGGTCGAACAGCTTCTATTTATACTCATCTGTGGAGGTCGAATAGCCCTCTTTGGGATGACTTGTCTCTGGCAGGGCGGATTTGTTCTAGGAGACTTATTTTGACTGTCTCGACTCAAAATAAATTCTTTTACATGGTACAACTTGCCCAGATTGGTCTTATATACATGACATTGACCCTCTTGACTCATGATAATAAATCTTATGACATGACAAACCTTAGAAGCATGAAGAACATGCTTTACCTAGAAGATCAATCAAAAGATGCATGAAACCCATGCTTTAAAATAATAATTTTTCTTTCTTCTTTTGCTTATTACATAAGATATACAGATTGACCTGAGTACAATGACAATTACGAAAACCAAAACTAGTTACATTTTCCAACATAAATAAGTTGGAGAAATCTTCTCTGGCTAGATTCCCTGATCTACAGTTGTGTGTTGCTTCAAACTTCCAACCAATGTTCCAAAATCTTGATCTTGCTAAGCAACAATGAGGAATCTAATTTGATCCCTCCTCTTTAAGTGGCTAGGGTATATCTCTCAATACTAAAACCCTTCCTGATTGGATACGCTAGGCTGGATCACTTTCCACTGAAACTAACCTTCTACATAATATGGGCTCTCACCCAAACAAGTTCTAAGAGCTCAACTCAACAACAACAAAACAATAATCCCAAATACATGCCTAAGGAGTGAGCTCTCATCTCCTTCAATAGTCTTGGGCTATCAAAATACCATGGGTAAATAACAAGGGTCATCTGAATACCATGGGTCTTTTCTTCTTTTATTAAAGTGATTTATAATATTTATTTTTCATTAGTCACATTTTAATTAACTAATTCTCTCATAGTGCATAATTAATTTTAATTTGTAACCCAAGCTACTGAGACACTCTCCTTCCCCAATGTCTAGAAAAAGGGGCATTATAATCCTCCCTTCCCAAAATTGCTTGTCATCAAGCAATTCATACACCTATACCAAGGTCTCAAACAAGTCTAAAGAACCCCTATTGTATTACTAAAATGGAATCTGGAATCTATATGCCAAGAACAATTCCTAGATCACAAATGAATCTGAAGGAGGCTCCACTATACTCTTGTTGCATCAATAGGATATTATCAATCCTTGTGCCTCCTACCTTCCAGTTGTGTTCCCCTACTTGGCCAAGCCCTGCCATACAAGAGGCTAATCCACCTGAATCCCATTGTGAAATAGGGAATCTAGCATCCCCAATGCCCAAGCACTCCAACTGTGTTATACGCCTAGCTAGAAGTAATCTCTCATGCCCAGCTAGAAGTAATCTCTCATAAATTTCCCATTTGATAGGGTACCAACTCGCAATCTCCCTCCACTCTAATTGTTAGGGACCTCCATCATAGTAGAGGTCAACTACCACCATAACACCTTGGAAGTCCCTAACTTCCTAGAGAGTTTTTCTCCCACAAGTCATCAACAACCCCTGAAACAGACTTATTTTTGCTCCAATTGTACAAGAATTGTGACAAAGCTTAGGGCAACGGTTGTCACTCTAATCCATGCCCTCTCTATTTAAGTTGTCTACTAATTGCAGGCTAAGGGGGGTAGTCCCTATGGATGAGATGATAAACAACTTACTAGGAACCAACAAGTTAAGGAGACACAACTCAATGGCCTGGCACTTGGTTGGGACTTAAGAGGCAAGTATGATTATTAAGCACCACTTGATTAGATTTATTGAGATTGTAAGTTAGAGATCATTGCCTTTAAAATTTATTACTTGCACAATATAGATTAGATTCCCAGTTACTGGATGAAAAGTTGTTGCAGGATGCAAACTCTATCCTATATGAAGTGTAGGACCTAGACCTATGTGAAATACAAGTTCTTGGTTACTTTTAATTATATGCCTACCCTAGATGAATCCTTCTCCTCAATTCTTTTGAAGCTAGTTTCAAATGCAAGTTGTAGAGAGAAATCCAAGGGAAGGAGGCTAAGACCTAATTAACAATACCTTTCATGGAGTTCTAACCAGTGCCTCCATTCCTAAAAGGGATTTCCCACAAGAGAACTGCAAGGTCACCTATGTTAACTACGAATGAGGGTCTAGATCTCTCAAATTGTGTGAAGAAATTGGTCCTAGCTTCTTACAACCAAGCTTATGCTTGGAGGTATATTTTATAAATGCACTTCTACCCAGAACGTAATTCAAGATGTGAGTGATTACTTCAGTGAGACTATTAAATGAATCAAATGTTTCAAAATTAATTGAAACAAGATGCTCACAATAATATATAAAATGGCAAGAGTAACTGATGAAGCACTTAAAGAACAATTAAAGGTTATCTCAATGAAACAAGACTAGCAATTCCAATGAAACAAAATTAGCAATTCCAATTACTTAAGAGCAGCTTGTTAGAGCTTGTTAATGTGCTAGTGCCCAAGCTAGAAGGTAGCCCTAAGACTAGAGGCTAGGCCTCAAAAGTCTAGAATGACGATGAAATGGAAAAATAAGCCTCCAAAGCTTTTTCTCAATGGACAATGAACCTACAAAACTAATGATTAGCCAATAAACTTAATTTCATGGATCAATGGCAAAAATATGATGAGAAACCACTCCAAACCCTTGCAAAAAATCATTTTACGCATGCAAAACAAATTATTAGCCCTTAAGATCACATGCAAAGATGAAATTAGGCCCCTTTAGGCCTACGGCTAACTTCCAAAGGCCACTTAGGGGTTGCGGCTAGGGCTAAAGGCCCTAGAAAGCCTTGCAGCCAAGCCAATTTGGCCTCAAACTCCAACGGCTAGGTGAAAAAGGCCTCCCAGCCCCACAGCTAGGCTAAAAAAGCCAAAAAAATGTTGAATGGAAGCCCAAAATTGATCACAACCTTGCAAAGAAACCTTCAGTTGAGAAAAAGCTTGCACAAACCCTAGTTTCTTCACTGAATATGCCCTTCAAGGCTAGAGGCCTCCTTAATGCATGCAATATTAGTCCCCTAGCCTTCTAGGCTAGGCGAGGTTTGGGGCCTTCAGAAAATGGGTTTCTCCCTTGATTTGAACATAACCAACCTACAAAAATGTTGAAGAATTTAGTGCAATTAGATTAATAAGATTCTTCTCGCCATGATAACTATTTGTGACGTACTTTTAATTTTTCTTATTAGCTCAATCTTTGTTTGTTACTATTAGAGTGTGTTTTCTTACTTTAACAAATAGTTACCGAAACAAAAGACACAAGAACACAAGATGTTGGTTTTCTACCAGGGCCAAAACCTCTCACTCTTTGAGAGGAAAACCCGCACAAATTCTTCTTATAGAGATTCCAATTGAGGAATACCAAGACCATGACCTTTGACCTATTTAGCCACTCCAAGACCAAGATACCAATCCTATTCTTTTTCATTGTTGAGATCATCATCACTGATTCTGAAGTCATCATTGCTGCAACACTGAGGCCTTCATTACTGCACCACCGAGATCATTAATGTTGCATCATTGTTGCACCGAGATCATTACTACATCATTGCTGCACCACCGAGATCTTCATCATAACAATTAGATCTTCTACATTGAGATATGAGAGTTTCACAAAGATCTTCATCAGGATCATGACCGAGACCATGAATACCACTATGCCGAGATCATGATTGTGTCTAGACTGTATGCCGAGACGGAGTGTGCCATTGTGGGATCACCGAGATCCTCATCATCACAAGTATGTCGAGACTGTAGGGAGACAAGTTCGAGCCTCACTATGGGATCACCAAGATCCTCTTCATCACAGATATGTCGAGACTTGCAAGGAGACAGGTTCGGGCCATTTTCTGTGGCATTTGAGATTGTGAGGAGGTCGAGATTGCATCTCTATGGTACCTAACCGAAAAACATAGAAATATCCACATACTACACCATGGACAGAGTTCCAAAATTACCTCACTGTGGCATTCGAAACACTTTTCTGTGACAGTCATCCGAAACTTTAGAACGATCCGAATTTTGTACTTTACTTATGCGAATATCCTAGTTGGGTATATATAGTAATTCGTCCAGATATTAAGCCAACGTGTTAGTATGAATAGATGTGTATATTGATAGAAGTCGACATGATCTTCCTTTAATTCAATTTGCAGGCCGACTTCTTCAAGACGGATTGTCCTTGTCTATGGAGAGCTTCTAGACATTTCTACAGACTTGAATACATTAAACATGGGCTCAAGAAGAGCTCTTCATACATGATATTAATTCTAGACTCTAAATGACAAATCCTATTATTCTAAAATCACTTGCTCATGAAACCCATGAAGCAATTTTACAATAATAATTTTCTTCTCTTTATTACATCATTTATATCAGTCATAATTACATGTCATTATGAAGACTGAACCTAGTTACACTTTCTTCAACACTCCCTCTTAACTAGGAAGGTATTCATAATGGTACATGATCATTCTCAATCTGAAGAATTTCTCATAAGAAGAATTGGATTGGTAATCATCTGTATAGCATCATAGTAACCAACGTTTTTTCCACAGCAAGGCCTTGACTGATAGCTCTATCTTTCATCAGATCAGAGCGCAAAGTTGTAGAGACCAATGACCATAACCACCTTCATCATTGTCTCTCAAGGTACATACCCACCCGGGTGTTCACTGAGTATGGCCTTCTAGGACTATTCTTATCTTGGGTTCCCAACCCTCAAAGAATATCAGTCCTCTTACCTACTCTTATCTTGGATGCCCTACACATTCTCAAAGAGCATCAGTGCCAGATAATTACCCAATCCTCCATTTTTTCTTCCCAAGTGAAGACAAGAATGTTGTGTCTATCTCTACCTCTCAACTAGGGAAGATATGCCCATTCATGTAAAGGAATGTACCCAAGCTCCTTCTGACCAGAAACTTGCCCAAGTTCCCTCTTAATTAGGGACTTGTCAGAGCTCTCTTTTAACTAGGAACTCTCCTTTGCATCAACATCTTTTTCTTTGCGGATCCTTTCGTTTCTTGATCAATTGCATTCCTTGACGTCATGAAATTCAGTCAAGCTTTTTCCTTGTAGGGCATTAGCCATCGATCACTTTCCTCCTTGGTTCGTCATGTCATTCCTTTCTTCATGGAAATTGGCCTTCTTGGTATAGATCAAGAACCTTCTTCATATGGCTACTTCTTTTTCATCATGCTTCTTTCAAGAATTTCCATTCACCACATGAATGTTAGTTGCACTTGTGCTTACAACTCGTGTTCGAGTAGCCCTGCATGAACTCATCTAGATATCATTCAAGAAATCAAAACATAACATTAAATCAAATAGTACCTTACAAGAGGGGTCTTCATCATGACATCTTCCAGTAGGTATCAGCATCCTGCATACATATTGACACATCTCCCAAAGATATCCATTGTCAAGGGTCTCCATCTTATTCAGAGTTCCTATCAGAGTCTTCATATCTTTTTGGGATATTTTCTAGTCAAATCTTCTTGGTATTTTGGATGTTGATCACCTTCATCATGGTTATATATCTCACGATCCCTTCCTTTCTTACACATTCCATTCCCAGGAGCTTCCAATCAGAGTTCCTTGATTGTAGTCAACCACCTCATACTTCACATGAGGACATATTATGTTGATTTCATCTAGTGTGACCTATGCCTTCCTGCGTCCTTTCAAAGGAAGAGATCCTTTTTCCCTTGATCACACTTATAAAGATAGAAGTAGTGATCCATGTTACCTACAGCCACACAACATGACTTTATAATATTAAATACAAGCATACATACCTCATTTATCTTTAGGTCATCTAGGCTTCTTCCAGCAATTTCCTTGATTGAAAAGATCTTTGACCCCTTGATCTACTTCATTTCTAATGTCATCATACCATCATTCCGTGAATTCCACAAGTTGGAGTTCTTGATGAAACATTTGCTTACTCTCTAGATTAGTGAACCCTCTAATGAGGATTCCATTAGAGAATCTTGAGGATCTTGCATATCCCCATCTGGCCGATGTTTCCTTTTTGACTTGTTGTGTGATGAGCCTTGCCCTAGAAGACTTCATCCTTTCCTTCAATGTCCAATGGGGTTCCCAAGAGCTATATCCTTCATGTTTGACTGCCATGGATTTTGATCCTTATGTCCTTCACGATTCCCCATGGTGATATCACGAGCTTTTGCTTCCAATGCTCGAACAACCTTAGTGCTCTTGATTAAATACAAGTTCCATACCCTAGCACCCTACGTGTTCTTGATTATTAGGAGTCTCCCCTACATAGAGGGGTTGGTTCTCTTGATTAAATACAAGTTCCATACCCTAGTACATGACAAAATCCAATGGAAACATTGCAATCCCCCCAATCCTGAAATCTTGAAAAACAGATAAGTTTGATAGATTTTGAGTGACATCTAAAATTCTACTTTCTCCATATGAAATCCAATGAGGACAAAACCACTCTCAAACATCCTGAGTCTTTTCATGGTAATGTTAAAAATTTAAGTAAAAGGATGAAAATGAATGCTTACTTTTCATTTTCATCCTTTTACTTTAAGAATTTAACATTACCATGCACTGCATATCAACACTAGCGCCATAGGCTTGAACATTAGGTTGCACCACTGAAAAAAATCTCTTTTTTATAACTTGAGAGACATCTAGAAGCATACAATTTTAGTCGCGCAATAAAAAATTAGAAGTGAAAAAATTAAAAAAATACAAGAAAAATTCAAGTTAGAAGAAGAAACTTCGTCGTATAGCCTGGAAACTCGTTTCTAGCCGTACTAGCCACGTTTCCTCCTTGAGAAATAGGCCAGTACAGTCGGAAACGAGTTTCCAGGCCGTATGGTACGATTTTCGTCGTTTCCAGCCGGAAACGAACCCTTCTCCAACGTTTCCTGCAACTTAATTTAGGAGCTTATAATAGGACCCTTTTGTGAGGGATAACATCTCAATCATGGTAGAGATCTATTACTCCCTCTTTCCTTGGACCTTTTCTTCAACTCCCTCCATCTTTCCGGCGATATGAGTTTTCTTTTCATAATCTTTCTATAGCACTATTTTTTCTTGTTTGAGGACCAAACTTCCATTTTTCTACAAATTTTAGAGTCCTTTAACCTTCAACACTTTTGCCTTCAACTTGCCTTTTCTATGTAGCATAGAGGCCACAAGTTGTCGAATGAGGTAACCTTCTCGTCTATGGACATTTGTTACCTTGCTTATCAGTTTGAATGATGATGATTATTTTCTTATTCTCTCTCCTAAATCTCCAATTGAGATCTTATGGAGATATCCCTTCATTCTTTGATACCTTTGATTTTGTGTAGATCAGGTTTAAGGGATATGACCTTCTTCACTGCATTTTCAGAGAATATATCTTCTAGCATTTTATATATCTCTTTGATGTCTCCTCTGCCACATAGGGATGAGAGGACCTTTGACTGATTTCATAAGAATCCTATGAGTCCCTTGATCCTTTTCCATGCATTCAAATAGTGCTTGACCTTCAGATACTTTTCCATAGATATCAATGACTTCTCTTTCGGGGAATATATCTATCCTCCTTTTTGATGCAAGGAATTTCGATGATCCAACCAATTTATAGATCTCCTTGCAACTACGAAGTCATCTTACCAAATAAATTAATGAATGAAAGATACTTACTTGACAAGTGAAAATGAACTCTTCTACTTGATCACTTTGATGATGGTTGAAGAAGATGTATTAGAGCCTCCTCTTGAATGATCTTCTTTTAGATGAAAAAGCCTTTCTTCAATAGAAAAGGTTGCTCCTTTTGATGAGGATGATTTGTTGCTTCTTCGAATATCTTATGCTATGGCAAGGAGATGATCCTTGCTTGTTTTATGACCTTGAAGATGATGACACTGCCTTCAATATGCTTTGTCTTCTTTTGTAGTGCAGATCAAAACTACTAGGGTTTCGACTTTCTCCAAGATGATGTGATCTTCGTTTTTAAGGTCCTTCAAGCTACCTTGCTTTGCAGACAACTTGATGAGGGTCTTGGTGGCCTTTTACGGAGACAAAAGCTCTTGTTGTTGTAGACTGCTTCTTCGATCTAGGGTTTGATCCTTCAATGTAGATCTTGAACCTTTTCTTTGATATCATTCAACTTGTTTTGATGTCCTTCTTGAAACTTGATCCTTGAATGTCTCTTTTCTGCACGCCCTTTGACTTCAACGACTTAGCTCTGATAACATGTTGAAGAATCTAGGGCAATTAGATTAATAAGATTCTTCTCGCCGTGATAACTATTTGTGAGGTACTTTTAATTTTTCTTATTAGCTCAATCTTTGCTTGTTAATATTAGAGTGTGTTTTCCTACTTCAACAAATAGTTATCAAAACAAAAGAGACAAGAACACAAGATGTTGGCTTTCTGCCAGGGCCAAAACCTCTCACTCTTTGAGAGGAAAACTATTCGGTCCCTATAATACTAGTGATTACCCCATTACTATTGTAGTTGTACCCCTTATTAATATTGTTGTGCCCCTATTGTCCCCATATTGTTATTACTATGCCCCATAGAATCCCTCTATTGTTATTTTTGTGGCTTTATATTATTATTGTTAGGTCAGTTGGGTTATATTGTATTATTGTGACTCCTTACACTCCTATATATAGAAAGGAGATTTTGTCATTTGAATCATCTAAGAATTGTTCATTTATGTAATGTAAAGGAGGTTGCCCCCTCGAAGAGGCTGAATTCTAAGGCGTTGATCTATCATTTCTTGAGCTGGTTTCATAACATTTGGTATCAAAGCTTTGGATTCTAGGGTTTCGCTGCTCCAAATAGGTCATCATGGCATTTTCGCTATAACTTTTTTCTGTGACGTTTCAGAAGCTAAAAAAAAAACCATTTGAGAAGACATCGTGTTGAATCTCAGGTCCGAATTTCAGAGCTTTTCGCACTATATTTTCAGAGATATGATCTGAGGAAATTGGTCCTTTTACAAAATCCTAAATTACATTCAAAACAGGTGACCTAGGGAAAATCGTCATAACTTTCTCTCTGAGCATCAGTTTGAAATTTCATAAGAAGGTCACTGTGGGAGATTTGGCATAACTCTTCATTGGAGAATCCAATTGGGGTCAGACTGGTGGCATTGGAAAGAGGACACAGAGGGCTACCACAGGTCACAATTTCAGAACTAGATAATCCGAAATTACAGAAATACATCAGAGGCAATATCGGGCTCCTACAAAGTGAAAAAAGGTGTGTATATTTTTTTAAATGTTTGCTTAAGCTTGGTTTGAAAAATTATTTTGAAGGAATTCAAAGGGCATAGTAAAGAATTATTATCGGTAATTGATGCCCCGAGGAAATAAAATGGAAACACCTAGCAGGCGACCTAAAAGCTCTAGCATGACTCATGAAGAAGAGAAAGAAATGCAACATGATATATCAATATTACGAGACCAAGTGCAACAAGTATCACTTGCACAAAAAGGAACAGAATCTAAGATGGATGGTTTAAAGAAAGATGTAGAAGCTAAGATGGATGGTTTAAAGAAAGGCGTAGAAGCTAAGATGGATTGTTTAAAGAAAGGTGTGGAAGCTAAGATGAATGACGTGGAAGCTAAGATGGACGATTTGAAGATAGATTTGAAGACAGACATGGAAGAATTGAAGATAAATATGAATAAGTTGCTACAAGAAAGGTCACTAATAGTGAAAGGGTAGTAAAGGAAACTCATGATGAGAACAAAAGAAATGTTAATCATGATTCCATAGACTCTAATGTTGGATCGAAGACCCACCATATTCCAATAATCGATATGAGGAAGTTTGATGGCAAGGATCCCGCAACATGGATATTACAGATGGAGCAATTTTTCGATCTCAATAATGTGCAAAACACACAAAAGGTACGTATGGAAACTTTATATTCGGAACCAAATCAGTTTGTATGGTATCAATGGATTTGCTCTCGTAAACAATTTACCACTTGGCAATTTTTACGGAAGAATTGATAGCACATTATGAGGATACAAAAAGCAACACTTTTTTTAGCCAATTGATAAGTCTCAAACAAAAGGGTTCAATAATGGAGCACATTAAGGAGTTCCTAAAATTAAACATAAGGGTAAAAGATATTCCAGAGGAGCATAGATTGATGTGTTCATAGGGTCTTTAAAGGATAATATCCAACATGATGTTCAACTTTGGGAACCTGATTCATTAGAGAAGGCATTTAGGTTAGCAAGAAAAATGGAAAGCAAAATTATGGCAACCAGGAAGCATACCACTCACAACTATACAGACGGAAGTGTTGTTGCCCCCAGTCTTCCACAACCTATAAGGTTGACACCACAACAATTGGAAGAAAAAAGAGCAAAAGGGCTTTGTTACAGTTGTGATAGCAAATACACTAAAGGTCATAAGTGTGCTGAGAAGAAATATTCTACATAGATTGTGAAGAGGAAGAAGAAAAGGAGCAAGAAAGGTCAAAACAAGAGGATATACTCCAAGAACAAAGCCTAGATGAACAAATGAATCCAACAATATCTTGTAATGCATTGGCGGGAATTACCACTCCTCAAACCATCAAGATAGAAGGACAAATCAAGAAGAAAAAGGTAATAGTGTTGATTGATTCAGGAAGTACCCACAATTTTATTCATTGTAAGGTAGCAAAAGAATTGAATTGCCTCCTATATCCAGCACCAGAGTGTCAAGTGATGATTGCAAATGGAGGAACAATAAATGGCTCTAGAAAATGCCATAATATCAAGCTATCCATGGGAGAATATGTATTGACTAGCCCAATGCTTTCCATTCCAATGGGAGGTGATGATGTTGTACTACGAGTCCAATGGCTACAATCCTTAGGTACAATAGCTTTAATTTTCAAGAAATTTTCATCAAATTTTCTATGGAAGGAAAGGAAGTTGAATTAAGGGGTATTGTAGGGAAACCAGGAAAGATAATCAGCTCTAACGGTATGACAAAGCTTCTAGAAAAGGAACAAAGGGGTGTAATTGCACAATTATGTTCGCTAGATTTTTCCACATTGGAATCATCTATTTCTCCAGATCTCCAAAAGGTATTGAACAATGATTCCAAGGTATTTGAGACTCCCAAAGGTCTCCACCTATTTTTTATCATGATCATGCTATTCATCTGATTCCAGGAAGTGTTCCTCCAAACATCAGGCCGTACAAATATCCCTATGCCCAAAAGAGTGAAATTGAACGTATGGTTGCAGAAATGCTAGAGGCTAGTATAATTCAACCGAGTCAAAGTTCTTTCTCTGCTCCAGAAGTATTGGTGCACAAGAAGGATGGATCATGGTGCATGTGTCCGAATTATAGGGAGCTCAACAAGCTCACTATTAAAGATAAGTTCCCATTCCTGTCATTGATGAATTACTCGATGAATTGCATGGATCAATTTATTCACCAAGTTGGATCTTCGTTCAGGATATCATAAAATCAGAATGAAGACTGAAGACATTCCGAAAACAACATTTAGAACTCATGAGGGTCATTATGAATTTTTGGTCATGCTTGGCCTTACCAATGCACCCTCAACATTTCAAGGTTTGATGAATTCAATTTTCAAACCATTCCTTAGAAAATTTGTGTTAGTATTCTTTGATGATATACTAATCTACAGCAAGTCTGGGAAGGATCATGTTGAACATGTTGACAGGGTGCTACAACTATTGGAGGAGAAACAATTATATGCAAAAAGATCCAAATGTTTCTTTGGAGTACAAGAGGTGGAATATCTGGGTCATATTGTATCTCATGAAGGAGTTAAGGTAGACCCTAGCAAAATTAAAGCCATTAAGGAATGGAGAATCCCCACATCCATAAAGCATCTGCGAGGATTTCTCGGGTTGACAGGGTATTATCCCAAGTTTGTTAAGCATTATGGGAGAATAGCAGCACCTCTAACAAAACTATTGAAGAAAGATGCATTTTCATGGACTCCAGAAGCAACAAAGGCCTTCGAACATCTTAAAGAGGCAATGTGCCAAGCCCCTGTCTTAGCTACACCGGACTTCACAAAAACCTTTATTGTGGAATGTCATGCTTCAGGAAATGGAATTGGTGCTGTTTTAATGCAAGATGAAAGACCCATTGCTTTTGAAAGTCGTCCAATCGAGGGAAAGTTTTACACAAAGTTATTTATGAGAAGGAAATGTTGGCAATACTCCATGCACTTAAGAAATAGCGACCCTACCTAATGGCAAGACACTTCAAAGTAAAAAAGGATCATGATAGCCTTAAGTACTTTTTAGAACAAAGATTATCCTCTGAAGAGCGACAAAAGTGGGTCACAAAGATGTTGGGTTATGACTTTGAAATCATCTACAAAAAGGGATGCAAAATGTGGTGGCAGATGCACTCTCAAGAAAGGATGAGGATGTGGAAGCATTGTTGTGCGCCATTTCTATTATCCAACCAGATTGGCTAAACGAAGCAAGGGAGGAATGGAAGAATGACGAAGAAGTGTGGGCACTTATTCGAAAGTTACAACAAGATTCCAGTACGTCAGATACATTTAGCTGGAAAAATGATTCGTTATGGTACAAAGATCACTTATAACTCTGTAAGAATTCCCAACTAAAACAAAAGATTCTTATGGAATTGCACACTTCTCCCTTAGGAGGGCAATCGGGATTTTTAAAAACTTACCACAGGGTTAAGAAGGAATTTTTTTGGGAGGGCCTTAAATCATATATTCAAAAGTTTGTGGCGGAGTGTTTGGTTTGCCAGCAAAATAAAGTTGAAACAATTAAGACACCGAATCTATTACAACCTTTATCCATTCCAAGCCAACATTGGGAGGAGGTTTCAATGGATTTTATCACAGGTTTACCCAATTCTGAGGGAAAGAGTGTCATCATTGTGGTAGTTGACAGACTTACCAAGTATGCACACTTTTGTGCATTATCACATTCATTTAAAACCAGTACAGTTTCTACTGCATTTATGGAAACAATTCAAAAGCTACATGGAAACCCAAAGATTATTGTAAATGACAGAGATCCCATTTTCACTGGAAATTTTTCAACAGAATTATTTTCTTGTCTTGGTACTCAGTTAGCTCATAGCTCATCTTATCATCCTCAATCTGATGGGCAAACTGAGATAGTAAACAACTGTTTGGAAGGATATCTGCGTTGCTTTGTATCTGATAAACAGACACAATGGGTCAAATGGTTGCCTCTGGCTGAACGGTGGTATAACACTTCCTTCCATACAGCAACAAAAATGACCCCATTTATGTCACTTTATGAGTATCAGCCACCATCCATCACATCATATTTAAGAGAAAATTCTAAGGTTCAAGCAGTGGAACATCACATCGAACATCAACAACAAGTCCTGCAACTCTTAAAGGATAACCTCGTGTTGGCACATAATAGAATGAAACAACAAG
>APFE030841975.1:0-19241 GCA_000404065.3 Pinus taeda | reverse complement strand
GAATCATCCAAGAATTGTTCATTTATGTAATGTAAAGGAGGTTGCCCCCTCGAAGAGGCTGAATTCTAAGACGTTGATCTATCTTTTCTATCTTTTCTTGAGCTGGTTTTATAACAAAAACCCACACAAATTCTTCTTATAGAGATTCCAATTGACGAATACCAAGACCATGACCCTTGACCTATTTAGCCACTCCAAGACCAAGACACCAATCCTCCTCTTTGTCATTGTTGAGATCATGATCACTGCTATTGATGTCATCATTGTTGCAACACTGATGCCTTCATTATTGCACCACCAAGACTATTACGGTTGCATCATTGTTGCACTTTACTGCACCAAGATCATTGTTGCACCACCAAGATCTTCATCATAACAATGACATCTTCTACACTGAGATATGAGAGCTGCACCAAGATCTTCATCAGGATCATGACCGAGACCATGATTACCACTATGTTGAGATCATGAATGTGTCTAGGATGTATGTTGAGACAGAGTGTGTCACTGTGGATCACCAAGATCCTCCTCATCACAAGTATGTCAAGTGTAATGTTCTGAAATAAGAAAAATAGTGATATGCAAAGAAAAAATGACTCTCAACACAGAAATTTTTAACAAACAACACATGCTCATAAAAACTCTAGAAGTAGAACCAACGGAGCCATTTTATTAATCATGGAGCAGTAAAATAGTATGGATGAATGCACCTGGACTTGCCTCAATGGCAAGCATGACAGAATCCAGGTGATGAGACAATGATATCAAATACTGGAAAATGTTTGCTCCTCTAATGCTCTGCACTGCCCAAAAAATTACAATGCTGACATGGAGAGGAACTGCAAGAAACTCCACTTCCGCTTCTCGGAAAATGCTACAAATTCAGCGCCAAACTCCTTGACCAAAACCCAAAAATGGTTTGGCCTAACTTTGACCTCCCAAAATCAACCCCCAAAGGCATTGTGCAAATTTCTAGCAATTCTGCAATGTCTGCTACAAAGATGCGGCTGGAAACCCCACTTTTGGTGCTCAAAAAATTATGAAACTTTATATTTGGGATCCTTGTCAAAAACCCAGAAAACCCAGAAATGGTTTGGCCAGATTTTGACCTTCCAAATTCGGCCTCTAATAAGCCCTACGCCCTCCAAACTGCTCAAGGGATACGACCTACAAGGAACACCAATGAAATCCTCCTCCAAGCTCCAAAAATGCAGCAATCACCTCTCCATATATTTCCCTCAACCTCCACGGTGTAGTTCAACCTCAAATATTGATACTCTACCCTCCACGGTGAAGTTCAGCCTCAAATATTGATACTCTACCCTCCACTTGAGCACCCAGTGCTGCCTTTGCGAGCGCCCAGGAATTGTGAAAGTCACCCTGCAAGGTAGCACACTCCACCTCCAAAATTCTCCCAAATGCCAACAATCCTACAATGCCTCCTATCTGGAAAATCTCTCACCGAAAATCCACTACAAGACACCACAAGCAAAATCAACCTCCTCTTCACTGCGCCCTCCAGTAATACGCACCACCCAAAGATGAATGCAATCACTTGAAATCACAATGAGATCCTCCTCCTGAAGAAATGAAGAAAAACCTTCCTCAGGTGGCACTCGAATTCCCTCGAAGAAAGGGTAAGCTCTTCGCCTGAAGAACTCGTGCTAAACAGCGAGTGACTCGACTAAGCAACTCAAGCAACCAAAGAGAAATTGATATACTCCAATAAGATGAATGAAATGAGGAGAGCTACCTTCCTTATATAGAATTAGTGGAGCACTTTTTCCCTCCATTTTCCGTCCTTCGTGGGTCTGTCACTAAGCTATCGATTTTCCCCTCATGCAATTTGAACTATTGGCTTAGGAAGTGCTTATTTTCCTTGTGTGAACAAAACCAAAATAACTTACTTCTAACTCCTAAGTCTCCTAATAAAATTCAGTGGGCCCCATATCCTCCAAAATTGGCCCCAAAATGTAGAAATAAATCATGTTCCAAAATAGTTTAGGAAGGGACATTACACCAAGATTGTAGGGAGATAGGTTCGAGCATCACTATGAGATCACCAAGATCCTCTTCATCATAGATATGCCGAGACTTGCAAGGAGACAGGTCTGAGCCCTTTTCTGTGGCATCTGAGATTGTGAGGAGGTCGAGACTACATCTCTGTGGTACCCAATTGAAAAAAACAGAGATATCCACATACTGCACCATGGACAGACTTCCAAAATTACCTCAATGTGGCATCTAAAACACTTTTCTGTGACAACCATCTGAAACTTCAGAAGGATCCGAGTTCTATACTTTACTTATGCAAAGATCCTAGCTGTGTATATATAGTAATTCGTCCACATATTACGCTGACGTGTCAGTATGTGTCTATTGATGCAAGTCGACATGATCTTCCTTTAATTCAATTTGTAGGTCGACTTCTTCAAGTGGGATTGTGCTTGTCTTTGGAGGGCTTCTAGACATTTCTATAGACTTGAATACATTAAAGATAGGCTCAAGAAGAGCTCTTCATACATGACATTAAGTCTAGACTCTAAATGACAAATCCTATTATTCTAAAATCACTTGCTCATGAAACCCATGAAGCAAGTTTACAATAATAATTTTGTTCTCTTTATTATATCATTTATATCAGTCATAATTACATGTCATTATGAAGACCAAACCAGTTACACTTTCTTCAACAAAAAATGGACTCCAAACTAGAGACATCTCAAAAGAAAATGGAAAAATAAACTCCTAAAATAACTATATATAAAAAATAATCACAAGGGTTAGCAAAAAAATATCTACAAATTTATTTTACAAATTATTTACACTATTCACAATTAAATTTAAGGTCTAAATAGCAAATAAAACTTTTTGGCCCACGTAAAAATTTGAGAATAATTGATGGAAATAATTTTATTTAATGTACAAGCCAGAACCCTGAACTAAAAATTGTTAGATAAGCTCGGAGTCCAAACAAGATGTGGTCAACTCGAAGTCCATGAACTTGGGTTTTGCCCCAAGGGATTAATAATTGAAGATCTCTATACAAAAGATAGATTATTAGTTCCAAAGGGATTCGACACACAAGAAAACTAGAGATTGAAAGATAACTACTAGATCCGCTAGGTTCAATGTGTTTACTCTAGCCCAATACCTAAAGCAAAATACCTGTGCTAATAGATACTTCAACCACTGGCTATGGAACAATAATACTCTATAAGAAATCAATAGAGCAATAAAAATTATTTAGCACATACCATGAATCATCAAGAGAAAGACACCTTGAATTGAAAACCCAAAGACTTTTATTAAGAAATATTCTAGTAGAGCTTAGCTTAGTAAATCGAATGATTTTTTAATGAGTACATGAACATCAAATGAGGAGCTCAATAGCTTATTTATATAGATAATGAGACGATCAAACCCCTCCAAGTGGAAAATAACGGCTAGTTGCTTGATCCATGGCTTGAAAATCGTCAAAATAATTTGATTCATTGATCTCTTTGAAAAAATTCGATCTCCTTAGTTGATGGAGAAAAATTCCTTGATCCCAATCAAAATTTGAATTTCTTTCCTTAATCTTGAGGAAAAATCGGAATTCCACATTAAACCCTTTTTTTGTAGTCCAAAAAATAATATTTTGAACTTTTACCCTCAAAAAATCTTCTTCGACTTAACCACCATGATCGAAAGGGTCAATTTCTCTTAAAAATTTGATTTTTCCCTTGATGGATGACACCAGAAATTATTTCTTCTTTGACCCACGAATTTTTGATAATTTTCCACTTTAAGAGAATTTAATTTCTCTCAAATTAATTTTTTTACACAATTTAATTAATTTTCTGCCTAATTATTTTCTTTTATTTTTTGCCAACAAAAATTAATTAAAAGATTTAAGAGGGGATTAAATATATTTTTCACCCTCTAAAAATATTTTTGGCACTGGTGTCTAATTATGAGTAACCATTCGCAAAAAAAAATTCTTACATCAAGATTTTACAAATAATGCAACCCTTAAAAAGGGAATTTACAATAGACACATAATCCCTTAGACTTAGCCAAATTTTGCAACACAAGACACATGATATAGTATGATAAAAATACATAGATTCGATAACACTAGGACTCACCTAACACCTCATCAATGAGCTCCACCCTAGCTTCGGGGTATATTTGGGAGAAAGGCTCTATCAATTATTCGTGTTTACAAACACACATAATTGGGGAGGTTAAAACACTCCCTAGGATGAAACCATTTGACAAAAATCATAGTCTTACCTAGGTGTTGTTACATGGCTTAATAGTGATACTAGAATCATTTAAAATAAAAAAAGCAGAATTTGGGATTACAATGATGAACTAGAAGCTTCATGATGATAATGACTTTAAAAACAATTTATCCTTCTGATAGGTACTCTGCTTCTTGGAACAGTTGACACAAGTGTGGTCAATAAGACCATCATGCTAACATTGCTCTACGCTGATTATAGTTGAGATGCCAATATGCCATAGCTCCTATTTTTGCATCCCAGTATACTTGTTATCCTTCTCTATCAACTTGCAAGATTAGATTCCTGCTTCCACGTACTATACTTCCATCACCTTCACCTTATGTGAGTTTAGCAATAATGTGCATGGTTGCTCATTACTCACATTTCTACTCCCCTAGAATTGTGAACTCCATGTGTTGCAAGCCTTACTTATGTACTTTTGAAGAGGGTTGTTGTACATTTCACCTCCTACTCTTGTTGAAAGCAACTTAAGAGCATGTTTTTGTTGCTCTTGTATCAGGAGTTTCAACCAATGTTCCACCAAGGTTCCGGGACGAGGGGGCGAGGGAGCGAGGGGGCGCGGGAGCGGCCTATGCAAAAGCTCCCCACCATTTTTTAGGAAACGTGGGGGAGCGTCAGGGTCTTAAAAACTTATAAATATAAATATAATTTATTAATTGAGTCCACTATGACAATTTGGTTTGAATTGAAACGCTGCAAAGCATGATCATTGATATGAATATCATTTGACATTATCTAAATTTATAATATCATATAAAATAATAAATTTATAATTCTAATTTATAATCATAATCAATGATCATACATTATGATTAAAGTTTAAACCATAAGAAATTACATTTGAAGCTGTACCATACAAATGAATTTGCTTCTGGTAATCGAACTTATAATGCTTTAAAGTACTTGTTCTAGGAAGTGGAGTTTTTGATTGCATGGGTTTATTCAATTTGTAGGCTGCATTGCCTGTTAAAAGTTTTACATTGTCACTAACAAAAACCTTTTTGCACTTGTCTGATTCCTTTGGCCGTAGACAAGGCCGTCATATGAAAACCTGCAGAATATATTTAAATTTATAAGTGAAACATGGAAACCTGGTTTCTTTCGAGAAAGTTGCATTCATACTGAAATTAAAATATTTTGACACAAGGTTAGTTGGCATGACTTCTATGTTTCGAATCTCATCGCAAGAGTAAAATGTCGAAGCAGAGGTGCTGCACCAAGTTATAGTATTTGACATTTGTTCTTGAGAAGATGGGTTCTTGACTCCTTATTTTAGTATTATAATACCTATATATTTGCTGGAACAGATCTATGTTGGGAACAGAACTCGCTGAGAGACTAAATTTGAACTTCGAAGGAATCTTTTGCAATTCTCTAGTCAAGAACCATGGTGACTCCACGAAAGAACTGATGGCTGGAAGAAAATATCAAAACATGGAACCTCCATCTGTAGTTTAGTTACGACAGCATTGTCGCTTAAAAAACCGCCCTCAAGACACACCAAATAATGCGCACTATTGATCTGTTGGAGACTTATATCACATTTGAACCCCATCACATGGGAAAATTTGGAAGGGCGGTGTTTGCCATGCATTCAGAAGATCTCAATGCTTAAATAGTTGTAACGTGTCCATACGTTAAAAACTCATTTTGAAGGGCAAGCCTAAGAGAAAATGAATCAGAATAACACATTTTAAGCAATAAACTTTTGTAAAATAAACTGCAAAAAGAATTTGGGCTTGGAAACAGTGAACACGTCTTCAATGAAAAACAGTTCATATACACAAACATATCCAAACACATTCTTTAGATGCACTCTAGACGCAGTTACGCAGTGGATGCTCGACGAGAGGGAGGGAGGAGTTTTGGAATGATGAATCTGAACAGTGAAATCAAACGCTGTGAGTGGAGTGCTCAGCAAACTTGCAAACGCTGTGAGTGTGTTGTTCATGGTTCAGGCTGCCGTTTTTATAACATGAAACAGCTAAATTCCAAAACCCTAAGCATTAATTAACTGTTAATTAAAGATAAGGTTGAGTGTTAAGTTAACTAAAATGGTTTTTTTTGCATTAAAGGTGTGCCACGTCCCTCCTCGTCCCCCCATGTCCCCTCTCGTCCCCCCACGCCCCCACGTCCCCCTTTTTGGAACGCCCCCTCAGGAAAGGGAAACGACTCCCTGCACGTCTCCCTGAATTTCCTCATTTTTGGGAGCGTGGGGAAACGTCCCCTACTCGTCCCCAAGTCCCCTGAGCGCGGGGAGCGAGGAAACTAGTCCCCTAGGGGAGGGGGCGAGTCCCCGTGGAACACTGGTTTCAACTGTTTCTGAATATTAGGAAGCATGGCAATTGTCCTAGCACTCTTAATCCTCCATTCTTCAAGCTCATTGTCCTTCTTGAATATTGTGACCTTTAGCCTCTTGAGTTTTTCCTTCATTTCTAAGAAGCCTCCTACAAGCTCCTGCAAATATACAGCTTCTTCATACTTGTTTAACTCACCCATCTGATATTGGGGGTCACTGCCTTTGTCATCCTCCTATGTTATGGTATTTGTAGATGATGAGGATTGTCCTTCACTAGCTCTTTCTTTGTTCTTTCGGTTCCTCATCAACTGCCATGTTTTCTTCTTGGAGTATGGCATAAACTCCATGCTCCATGATTTCACCTACTTCTTTGTCCTTAGCACCCTTTGGCTGCAAGAAATCTTTTCTTTTACTTTTTCCTCCTCGATGACAAATTCTCCTCCTTTGTTGCTATGACAAGAAATTTTTCTTTCTTCCTTTTTGGTTTTTACCCTTGTGGCATATCGTGTGACCTGCAACACTATTGAATTTAGCTCTCCTTCAGTCAATTGCCTTTTGAATCAATTAAGGTTCTACTCAATCAATCTTTTTGAGAGTTCAAGAGCAGTAGGTGAAACAACCTGCTCTTTCCTCCAAATAGCCAACACCTTTGATTGCAACTGCTTGCAAATGGCAACATCATCTAAAATCAAAGACAAAATATTTTGCATGCTAGTTTTTACAATGCTTTGATGATATTCTCAGATGTTGGTGAAGAAACAATGGAATATCTAAAAAATCAAATCACTGCAATCTAGATTAAACATAATGGCACACACTTTGGTTTTGGCCACCATATCCAAAATCTTGAGTCTCTTACCAAAGGTGAGGTCCTTGATATCATGCAATCCTTGGAAGTTCTCCACAATCAATTGTAACACCCTTCCTAGAATGTCATCATTAGGGGGCAATAGGAGTAGTTATCCTTATGATCAAACAAAGGCAAGAAGCAACTGCAATTCTTACCTCTATACAAGCATGTTCCATAAATTTGTGCTGGATCAAAGCGAGCATTGATGGCTTCACTGCTCAAATTAATGTTCTCCAATCAGATTGGGCTACTTTGGACAAGTATGTCTCCAACTCCTCAAATTTAGAGAGGACATCCACTATATTCATAAACATCATATATCATCCAAGTAAAAAGAGCCAATTTCCCATGTCCTTTTCTTTCTATAGATCACTCGGCTGCTTCTGTTGAAGAGTAATATGGACTCCTTCGGAGAAGGGTTTGTTGATTTGTCTTGTTCTTTGCTCCATAAGAGCCTCAATGATTGAATAACCAATTGATGTACTACTGAGTTGTTGTTTCCTTCTCGCCAAGTTATTTATGGCATTTGTGATGCCTTCTATGGAAATTGAGTTGTTGTTTCCTTCTCGCCAAGTTATTAATGGCATTTGTGATGCCTTCTACGGCATGTTTCCATATGTCGTCCATGAGCAAAATTTTCAAATTCCACTTTTACAAAAAATTGACATGCCAATCTCTTTAATTTAATTCACAATTATATTTTGTCAAATTTATTCAAAAAATCTCGAAAGGTAATGTTGCCAAAAAATTAATAAATTCCAACAAATGTTGAACAGCCGATAAAATCACAATTTTTTCATTGAAAAATACCACAGCAAAAAACCCAGCCAATTTTATTAATAAACCTAAGGGATCATTTTTTATTGAACTTAGCAAATTTAATCAGTTACAGCAATAACACAATCTTTCCAAAAATAAACTCAGTTGCAATAACTTGGTCTCTCCACCATAAATTCAGCTACTGCAATAACTTGACCCTACACCAATAAATTCAACTACTACAATAATTTAGCCTCTCCATAAATAAATTCAGTTGCTGCCATACCCAATCTCTCCACCAATAAATTCAACTACTGCAATAATTCAGCCTCTCCACAAATAAATTCAGCCCAACAAAATAAATTCAGCCCAACAAGAGAAATTCAACCCAACAAGAGAAATTTGGCACAACAAGATAAATTCAGCCCAACAAAATATTTTGGCCTAGTAAAGTAAATTCAGCCTAGAAAAATAAATTTGTCCCAACAAGATAAATTCATCCCAATGAAATAAATTTGGCTCAACAATATAAATTTAACCCAACAAAATAAATTCAGCACGGTAAAATAAATTTGTCCCAACAAGATAAATTCGGCCTAGTAAAATGAATTCGGCCTAGCAAGAATAAATTTGGCTTAGAAGAATAAATTTGGCTAAGCATAATAAATTCAACTCAGCGAGAGAAATTCAACCCAACAAGATAAATTATTCCCAGCAAGAGAAATTCAGCTTCGACAAATAAACTAAACCTTTCAAATCTTTGTGTATGTGCCCAACTCAATCTTTGGCACGATTCCGATGCAACATTTATAAAATAAAATGCTTCATATTAGCACGACAACCACTCTAATACCACTATAATATCCACTTTTAAATTTATCTTAATTTACTAGAAATTATTCTCTGAAATTTCTTCAAGAAAAGCACATAATAATTCTAGCAAGCATTTGACCCAGTGAAGTAAATTCAGCCTAGCAAAATAAATTCGTCCCAACAAGATAAATTCATCCCAATAAAATAAATTTGGCCCAGCAATATAAATTTAGCCCAACAAAATAAATTCAGCTCAGTGAAATAAATTTGTCCCAACAAGATAAATTCGGCCTAGTAAAACGAATTCGGTCTAGCAAGATAAATTAGGCCTAGAAGAATAAATTTGGCTTAGCACAATAAATTCAGCTCAGTAAGAGAAATTCAGTGCAACAAGATAAATTATTCCCAGCAAGAGAAATTCAGCTTCGACAAATAAACTAAACCTTTCAAATATGTGTATGTGCCCAACTCAATATTTGGCACGATTCCACTGCAACATTTATAAAATAAAACCCTTTAGGTTAGCACGAAAACCAACGCTAATACCACTGTAATATGCCCTTTTAAATTTATCTTATTTTACTAGAAATTATTCTCTTAAATTTCTTCAGGAAAAGCACATAATAATTCTTGCAAGAATTTGACTGATTTAAAATCAATAATTGTAAAGTTTGTGGACAAATACCATTGTAAAACCCCAATTATTTATTTATTTATTTATTATTAAGAGGGAAATTACATCAAAATCTCATAAAACCTAACAAATAGATAAGTTGGAGAAATCTTCTCTGGCTGGATTCCACGATCTACATTTGCATGTTGCTTCATCCTTCCAACCAATGTTCCAAAATCTCAATCTTGCTAAGCACCAATAAGGAATTTGATTCAATCCCTCCTCTTTGAGTGGCTAGGATATATCTCTCAATACTTAAACCCCTCCTAATTGGATAAGCTAGAGTGGATCACTTTCCATCGAAACTAACCCTCTGCATAATATGGACTCTCACCCAAACAAGCTCCAAAGCTCAACTCAACAACAACAAAACAATAATCCCAAATGCATGCCTAGGGAGTGAGCTTTCATCTCCTTTAATAATCATGGACTGTCAAAATATCATGGACTATCAGAATTCCATGGGTCATCTGAATACCATGGGTGTTTTCTTCTTTTATTAAAGTGAGTTATAATAAAAAAAATTCTTTAGTCACTTTTTAATTAATTAATTAATTAATTCTCTCATGGCCCATAATTAATTTTAATTTGTAACCCAAGCTATTGAGATACTCTCCTCCCACAATGCCAGGAAAAGGGGCATTACAACCTAAGTCTGAGTCAATTGCTCTACCATTGATCTGTCGTAATCCTTGACTTCGCCTCATCATGTTGGTTCATGACACAGAGCAGATAGTTGGCAAACCATTCCCACTTGGAAGCTCAGGGGTCTATGACCTAGGTTGTTGGTGTATCCTCGTGGCTATACTCAAGATCTCGGGGGCTATCTATCCATCGTTTTGCAGACATAGCTCCAGACCTCGAAATCCCTGCTCCATATCACCTTCGCCTTTTTGTTGCAAGTTAAATAGATTGAACTCAACACAAGTTCTATTTCAAATAGCCTGCTTTTCCTCAATCACTTCACATGAGAGTTCCATCAAAGATCCATTGCATCACATCAGAGTTTTTGTTGCGAGTTCCATCAAAGATCCATCGTGCCACCTGAGAGATTTTGTTGCGAGTTCCATCAAAGATCCATCGTGCTACATGAGAGTTTTTGTTGCGAGTTCCATCAAAGATCCATCGTGCCGCATGAGAGTTTTTGTTGTGAGTTCCATTAAAGATGCATCATGTCGCTACTGAGGAGTTGCGTTCATGTGAAAAGGTGATTACACTGAGGGGTTGTGTTCATGTGAAGCAACAATTTCACTGAAGTTTATATGCGACATGTGTTGAGTTTGCTCTACACACAATCAAGGACGGGAATCCATGAAAAGATATTTATTTGTTGAGTTTAAGCTTTTGTGATATATATAAAGTTTTTTGAGAAGATTCTTCGGCGTAAATCACATTCAAATGCATTTGTTGACGCGTTTCGAACCAACGAGTGTGGTCCATGAAAAGATATTTATTGTTTTCATTTTCTTATTTGGTATTCTATACAAAATTGTGCCCTCTTTGTGCGGGAGGAGATTTTGTTCTTATCCATTATTTTGTTACTATTAAAATCCTTTCATCTTGATGGACAAACTTTTGAATAGAACATTGATTTCTCAAAGGTATTTATTAGTTTTATTTTCAAGGTCTGTAAACCTGCTCAAGCAAAAATTTGGCCTAACAAAGGAAAAGTAGTGTGAGGAGTAGCTACTTTTAAAGATGCATTATATCATCTCCATTGTTGGTGTAGAACTCTCTATCATCTCCATTGTTGGTGTAGAACTCTCTATTGAAAATGTAACTATGTTCGGTCTTCATAATTGTCATTATGTATATCTTATGTATCTATCAAAAGAAGAAATAAAATTATTATTTTTCACGCATGGGTTTCATGCTCCATTTAAGCGATCATCTAGGTCAAGCATGCATTTCATGCTCCTAGGGATTGTCAAGTCAATAAGATGTGTCATGAGTCAATTATAAAGAGAACTTTGCCCCCACAACAAACTAGGCCACCATCTAGACTCTCTTTGCCTTGATAGTTGAGAATAGATGGAAAGTTCAACAAATGGATGTGAACACTGCTTTCTTGAATAGAGACTTGAACGAAAACGTCTTCATGTCTCAACCAAAAGGCATTTTTGTGAAGAGACAAGAACAAAAAGTATGTAATATCATCGAATTCGTTATATGGTCTCACACAATCACCACAAGCCTGGTAAGCATCTTCTGAAATTAAATTTGAAACACTTTAATCTAGATGCTCCAACTCTAAGTCAAGAAAGTTGGAAAATTTGTCGTTTACCTTATGGTATATGTAGATGATTTGTTGATAACAGACAACAATGAAAACTATAACGCGTCCATAAAGAAAGAGTTGAAGAAAGGATTTGGATCACTGATTTGGGACACCTTCACTACTACTTGGGCATTGAAGTGACCCAACATCCAAGTTATATATTCCTCTATAAAAAGAAGTACATTGGAGAATTGTTGAACAAGTTTGGCATGATTGAATGCAATCCTTTGTCCACTCCAATGGAACAAAATCTGAAGCTCACATTTATAGATTTGAGGATGCAACTAAGTATAGATAGCTTGTGGGAAATCTTATCTACCTCACCACTACGAGCCAAACATTTCATTTGTTGTTGGAATTGTCTCTAGGTTTATGCAAAAGCCTTGTGAAGGGCATTGGTCAACTGTAAAAAGAGTTCTAAAGTACTTAAAAGGAACTTGAGACTTTGGACTCAAATATTCACAATCATAGGTGGATGACTTCAGCATGACTTGATATCATAATTCAACTTTTATGGATATAAGGAAAATGGAGGGTCTACTTCAAGCTATGTTATGAGTCTTGGATCAGAAGTTGTCTCCTAGAGGTCACATAAACAATGAATTCTAGCAAATTCCACATCAGAGGCAGAAAATGTGGGAGTTGTAGAAGTAACCAAGGAGATTGTGTGGATCAAAAAAATTCTTGAACACTTGCAGGAGAACCAAGTGAAAAAAAAATTCCCTCCTGATTGAAAAAAAATTCTACAATTAAGCTAGCCAAGAATCCCAAATTCCATGATCTAACTAAACATATCAACATGAAGTATTATTTGATTTGACATCATGTAGAGACCAAGACTTCATCTATGACATTATTCCACAAATGAGCAAATTGTAGACATCTTCACCAAAGAACTTGGAAAAGAAAAGTTTGAAAGCTTCAAAATGATGCTTGAACTCACAAACACCCCTTAAGATTAAAGGGGAGCGAGAACGTTACACACCTAATCTTCAGGGATTAGGTGAGAAATTTGTAAATACGTAAATTAAGGAAAACTAAAGAGTTAGAATAGAAAGTGACCTTGAAATATGAATCCCAAAGGTCAAACCACCCCATGTTATATAATAATGTTTACATTAATGCAAATAAACATTTAGGAGTCATTCCTTGGCATGACAAGATTAAATCTCAACTCACTTGAAATCAATTGTTGAGATTCATCTAATTCATTAATGCAAATAACCTTTGCATTTCATTAGATTAAGGTCACGTTTTTATAAAAAGCAATTACTTTAATAATCCTTTGATTAAAGTAATTTTGCTAAGGTTGAAGGCTTTGGATGACTTCCACACATCTAGATATTTAGACATGTGCAAACCTGTTTTATGCTACATAGTACAAGCATCAACAATAATTACATTAATGTCCTAAGTTCTATAGTTTAGAGGGGTGTGTGTGTATGAGTGTAGTATGAATAATTTGATTTTATATACATAACATTGTCGCCTTATTTAAGGCACTTCATCCTTGGAGTGTTCTCATTTATTCTAATGATCGCACTTGCCTTGATAATGTTCTTCATATTTTTATGGTATTAAATATTTGATTGAGTTCACGATCTCCAAAGTATTTTCATTTCTATGAATATATTTTATGTTGATAATGGTACTCCCTTTTTTAGTATATTCTTTAATACTTGAATATAATAGTATAATATCCTTTTCTTATTTATGCCATATTGAAGCTGCATCTCTTACATCCTATCGACCACTGAAGTGTACCCAAAAAAAAAATTGAAGACTCCATGCCCAAGCATGTATCAGAGATTTCATGTACCATCAGAGTTCACTATGTCATCAAAGTTTTTCAACTCTATTTCTTCTTCCCATCTTCTTCTGTTGTACTCAAATTCCACAAACCCTACAGGGATGATGTAAAGTGATGCTAGTATGATGAGTTGAGTCATGTAACAGGCCTAAGTAACTTGGGACTTTGTCATCAAGTGAGTTTACTCTAGGAGGTTTTTTTTCACTTGGTTAATTATTAGGTGCTTACAGGGACTTAATAATTAATTGAGTTTTTTCCTCCAAGCATAACCCCAAAGTCGGAGCGTGGGTTGATGGTGAGGCCTTAGCTAAATCCTAGTGTCTAGAGTCATTATATATTAACATACTAAATCACTCGTAAAATTAGGTGGAATTTGATTAGGTCTAGGGGTAAATTTTTAAAATTTTTAAATTTCCCAAAGGGCAGAAATTTGAATAAAATCTGAATGTAAAATGCAATAAGTGATGTCTACAGAAGTTGTATGGAGTATGTGTGCTCAAAATTACACCTCAAACTCAATTTTCAATTATGACACACTTTGAGGGGTAAAAAATAAGTCGTAGACCCTCAAAATCCATATTTCCTAGTTTTGTTGAAAATGTGGCTATATATTTGCCCAACAATTAAATGAATGGAGAAAAATAAATATCCACACATGCTCAAATGGTGTGGAAATGAGGTGGAAATTCATCTAAAGGTCAAAGTTGAGTTATTTTGACAGTGTTGGACCCGCCAACATTCATGGGATCTCCTTGGTATGAAGTCCCAACTAGACCTCACACCGTTTGGTGTAGGAGTCCCATCTGATACAATGGCCCGGTTGCCATTGTCTTAAAGATATGCCTTAGCTCTTGCTTTTCAGCACATGAGAGTGGTTTGTTTTGTCTTCTAACAACGAGGTCCGCATGCTTGGTGAGTGCTTAGTGTTACTTGTGTCAAGGTTCTTTCACCACAGAGGGAGAGGGTGGAAGTAAGTCCCAAGTTGAAACAGAATAGTCCCAACTTTGTCAAAGAAACACAACACAGCAGGACATGCGCAGCTTCCGGCGGAGTAGTCCACACGGATGTGGCAGCCATAAACACAGTGAACAGACAACACGTACAACACCCAGCAGAGTAGTCCACACGAGTGCGACGGTCGTTATAACAAGTTTATGAGAATGGTTCTGTCGAGTCTCTGGCGGGATAGCCCACATGGGCAAGACAACATTAACAACTTATACAACACATTTTCGTAAGCATATGTATTAGAACAACCGAAATAGTTCAACTGTCTTAATACAGGTTAAAGCAACATGCATTACAAGTGTCCAAAGAATAGTCTTACAAACAAATATAATACATGTGTGAAAATGTGTTGGCTTGTTATCAGGCTTCTCAATTAAGCGAAAGTTCCAAGACACATCGGTACACCATTACATCACTAACCCTGATAGTGGGGCATTGGAGCCACTGCTCACTCCTCAAAGAAAAGACTATAGAATCTCAAGGCTATGTGGGAGGAGCCAAGGTGAAAAAGTCTTTTGCATGTACAAATGAGGGGTATTTATAGCCAAGGGTAAAACTGGCCCTTGTGACTGTTCAACTTCCCTCACAACTATTTGACTTACATGACCCTTCAACTTTACATGACTCTTAAGATTTACATGTGGGTCTCTTGGCCTTCCAAGTCACATTACATTGATTACAACAGTATGGCCCACAGTAGTGATGTGGTCGAGATGACTCATGACATGACTCGACACGACAGAGCTAGTATGTTCATGCTAATGGCGGTGTCCATGTCGAGCTGCCGTGTTGCTGAGTGATGGGTGTGCTCTTGGTGTATTATAGCTTCACCTCTGTATGGCAAGGTGTGCAGTGTTATCAATGGTCTTGGTGTTCGCTTGATGTTGCACGTGCATGTCTCTCCTTCACTTGTACTTTGGCATGCTCCATGTGTTCGTCCGTTAGCGAACAGGTCTCCTTACATGCACTCCTTGTCCATCTCGTTCATCATTGCGCCATGTCTCATCCATGTACCCGTATCTGCAATCACTCATGACTAGACAAAATCAAATCTAGAAATGTCCTAGTCTACCACGATACATTTTTTTCACTTTTGAGTGCAGGTGACCAAGAGAGAGGACAAGGCTCTGAAACTGCGCAGAGCACATTTCAAGCCAAAATGGGGGCTCCAAGCACTGTCCATGAAAATTGCGCAAAGGTCACTGGGAGGCTGAGATGGCAATCCGGATCGGCAGTGACTATCTGCAAGATTTAGCTCGGCTGGAGGGAAGATCTGCACCAGTGTTGTTAAAATCGCGATAATATCGCGATATTATCGTTTTTTCACAATAATTTCCTGCTGCCGATATTATCGCGAGTAATATCTGAAATTATCGCCAGCTTTTTTTTATACCCGATTTTTTTTGTTTTTATCGTAGGCAATTGGGGCAGCAAGGTTTTAAAAGGGATGCTAAATGTTCGAAATGCAATTTTTTTTTAAAGAAACAAATAATTTCTGAGTGGGGCAGCTTAATGATCAAGTCTAGGCCCTAGTATTGATATGTTATTCATGGTAATGTTAAATTCTTAAAGTAAAAGGATGAAAGTGACATTCTCCTTAATCTTCATTTTCATCATTTTACTTAAATTTTTAACATTACCATGAAATGACTCAGGATGTTTGAGAGTGGTTCCGGCCTCATTGGATTTCATATGGAGAAAGTAGAATTTTAGAGTTCATTCAAAATCCAGCAGACTTATCAGTTTTTTAGGATTTTAGGATTGGAAGATTGTAATATTTTTGTATATGACATTATGACATGATGAGATACATTATGATATTTTTTGTTCATATTTTGAGGCTGAGTTGGGACTCAGGAGTCAAGACTTACTATTCAGGACATGATTCAATGTTATGTGTGATTTTAGCATTAGAAATTATATTAAACATCTTATATAATAGTTCTTTTATCATAATTATGTGTCAATGTATTTATTTTATGTTGTAGATGGTTTGGATATTAAAAAAATGGAAAAAAATGAATTTTTTTGTACCAAACAATTTTTTTCCCGATTATTTCCCAATAATTACGATTTTTTCCAATTTTTTCCTCGTGCCGATATTATCCCGATAACGATTAATTCAACATTGATCTGCACAATTTTCCCATGGAGACAGTGCATGCAACAAGGGGAGATTGGCAGTAAAAACTACACAATTTCTCCGGGGAGGCTGGTAGTGGGTTGCAGGAGGATGCTTGCAAAAAATGCACAATTTCTCTGGGAAGCTAGCAGCGCGCTACAGGAGGATGCTGGCAAACACTGCGCAGAGCTGGGAGGCTAGCCTGCAGGACATCCCTGCGCAGTTTCTGAGCTGAGCGGGATGCTGGGCAGCTGGGAGACTGCTCCTGAAAACTGCGCAGTTATTAGGAGCAGCAAGTCAGCTAACAGGGTGACTGGCTGAAAAATTGCGCAAATTTTGAGGGCAGTGCAGTGACAGGCAGTGGGGGTCTGTCGGGCATGTCTGCGCAGTTTCTTCAGTCAGCGGAAGCAGGCATGCTTGGCAGCTTTTGCGCAATTTTTTGGAGTGAGGGCCGAGGTCACTGCCCTGTCAAACTCTCTGGTTGACTAGCTGGAGGCTTGGTGGTTTTTCTTGCGGGCAGCGCAGATTGAGATGGCTTGCTAAGAAACTTTTGCGTTGTTCTAGGTGACAGTCAGTCGGGTCGACTCTAGAATTGCACAGTGCAGACTGCCTGGGAGGCAGCCTCAAGCTCTGTGCAATTCTGGGAGGTCTGGTTGTTGGAGGGTGGTCTGGTCGACAGAGTTTCAATAAAATGACCAAGTGTGTGAATGAGTGACTTTGTACATGCATGACCTCGCAAACACAAACTCAACATGACTTGACGACAAGACACCTCGAATCATCAAGGCAACATACACCCAGTGTGACTGATCGACGGCGTGAGCGACAAGCGCGACACTTGTGATAGATCATTGAACGACCGCAACAACACTTGCGCGACAATGCATACAACTTCGTGTGTGAGTGTGACAAATGCTTACATAGCAAATACAACTCATACACATGAAGACGAACTTTGTGCATAGCCAGAACATGGTTGCAAGCATGACATTGTGACCAACATGGTAAAACATGTCTAGTGAATGGTCAAGCGAGGAAGGTGCAAAGACTCAACACGAGCTCACGGGATGAGACCGAGTGCTTGCAAACATCAAGGAAAAACCCAAGGAAGGCTATGAAATTAGATGTAGGCCAAAATTTTGGAGGGTGTTGCAGCCGCTACAACAAGTTACCAAGTGATGTGGACTCCACATAAGCCACAAATCAAGCAAATCAAATTTTTTGTGGAGAAGACAATGAGTTCTAGTGACAAGATCCACAATTTGAGGAAGTTAACTCGAGCTTCGGGAGATATTATGAGTTGACTTGAGAATGGATTAGAGTTTACTTGAGTGAGTTGGAGAGTGGTCCCCTACCACTCCACTTCACTCTTCCACATGTCCTCTCATCTAATTCGAACTCCCTCATCAAGCATTTTGTGGGCCTCTAAGGAAGAAATCAAGTTGCCACTTGGGAAATTCTATTTGTCTTGGGATTGTCACCATTTGCCTTGGGATTGGCTCCCAAGCTTCTATATTAAAGGGCTCTGGGCTCTCATCATGTAATGATTGGTACGAGTTATTGGGCTTGTGAATACTTTGTTGGATTGCACACTCTTTTGCAAATTAATACAAAAGAATTTGGAGTTACATTTGAGGTGTTATTCTCCTTGTGTATGAGAATATCTTGATATTCTTGCTCTTGTCTTTCTACTTATTTCATTATGCTATTATTTCCATTATGTTTTTCAAGTTGTGTTGATATATAGCTATATTACATTAGCATAAAGATTATTTACTTGCTCTAGATAGAGAATGTTTTAGTTGATGTCCAATATATCTTTAAAATTTTCTCATCATTGCATGTGATTAAGCTCATATAGATCTAATTTGTCTATGTGAAGTTGTGTCGAAAATCTTTCTTTGGATCAAGCTTCAAGCGTGAGGGGAAGTTCTTGGAGAAACCTACTCGCTCTTGAAATACTCAAGGAGAACCCACATTTGTCAATTCCCAAATCCTCATCTTTCGAATTTGTTTTGTGGGGATTTCTTTTGGGCTTTGGGCTCATACCTCAAGCATAATCCATTTAATATTTATTTCTCAAAGTATTGTGCTTCATTTGCTATAATCGTGTTATTTTGGAGCCAAATTATGGCTAAGCAAAGAGGAGAGTTTACTCATACTCTTTAGCTTAGACTTTGTAGACTATTGTACATGTACATTTATAATTTTCTTGATTAATTTCATAGCTAACACATGGTTTGTTTGGAATACCTCTCTAACTTGTTCTTGTGGCATCTTGCGGGATTCATTGTTTGAAACCTTAAACAAGTTGTGTGGAGGACCTTGGGCTCTCAC
>APFE030841970.1:0-19938 GCA_000404065.3 Pinus taeda | reverse complement strand
TTGGGCAGTTTTTAGTGGAGAACTTCTAGGAGATGATGTAATCAGCTGACCTTGTTCCTTTAGGCAGTGAAGCAACACTTTTAGGGACTTAGGAGCCCTCAGTTTATGGACATTTATGATTGGGGTTGCAGTGCCCAAAAATGTCTATAACAGGATGCTTCTTTAGTATGAGATTTGTTATGATATCTTGGATGAGAGGTTCATATACAATTGAGGATGAGTACGATGTTGCTAGCATGGATAGTTGTGAGGAAGTATGAAGAAGCTCCTTAGAGAGTTGTCTAAGCATGATCTAGATATGGCAAAGAGTGAGATACGATTGACAAAAAATCCCATATTTATAGTTGGGACTGAGAGAAACTCATATATTGAGACAGTGTAGTTCTTCAAAACAAGCTCAAGCTTGTGGTTGGCACCTCCTTGAGAGAGAGGATGATTATGGTACCCTTTTGTGACTTATATGATTATTTATGTTCTGACATGATATTTGATTTGATGTCTTGTATGAACAAGAAAAAAATTCTATTGAGATAAGAAGGTACCAGATTTTAGTATGATGAGAGCAACACTGATCGAGGAAACTAAGCCAACTCTTCCTCCCTGTCTGAGCTCCTAGGGTGAGGAATTGAGATGGAGGACTCGTGGGGTTGAGGGAACTCTAGACAATAGGGTATGATCCCTATCTGTTACCCACAGGGTTGAATATTTTTCTCCCCTATCTTCATAGGTTAGTAGAATGCTGCTCCCATGTCTAGTCTTTACAAAGTATACCCCAGTTGGCATCATACCCATAGGCAGGGCTTGTCACGAATATCACTTCTTGTTTGGCTAACGAGTTGAGAGTGTACTTGGGGTGTACAACCCAAGTGAATTATGATGCAGTTGTTCTACCACATGACTATTTAGGGTCATCGATGGGAAGATCAATAGGCAATAGGATGGGTTGAGATAACCCTATGCAATTCTAGGTTGAGATTAGGCTCCCTGATGAGATCCCAGGGTCGAGATGTGCTCCCCTGTGTGTTTGTATATCCTATTTCTTGATATGGGGTTGTATATGTATAGCTCCCTCATGATATTTCGGGTCGAGATGTGTTCCCCGATGTGGTTTTAGGTTGAGATGTGCTCCTTGATGATATGCTCTTTGATGACGATTGCTTATGATATTTCAGGTAGTAGCCCACTGGAAATGACTCCAAGTAGTAGCCTGATGGATAAAGGGTTGTATCTTGGGCTCCCCTTCAGTAACAATTCTTCTTCTTCTAGATTCGAGAATTTTCAACATATGAGCAGGAACAATCAAGAGATAAACAGGAATAATAAATGGATAAATCGAGATGTACATTGATGATTTGTGATGATGATAAACTTGAGGTGGTCATGGCATGACGAGTACATTATAGATATGAATAGTGATGATAGGTGATGACACTTGAAGACACAAGAATGGATCGATGGACATATATTGGCAGGTGGAATTCTCCCTAGTTGAGAGGGAGTATTAATTTTTGTAATTTCAGTAAAATTCCACCTTCGAGAAATCAGATGACTGATATGATGATTGCATTAGATTCCTATTTTTGAGAGGACCAAAATCGACCTAAATATCACCTTATTTGGACAATCGTAAGTTGGTTTTTGAATTTATTTATTCACTCATGTATATTGGGTTAGGTCGGCCCTAAGCACATTTTAAATTGGATAGGTTGGCCTCAACTCCAAGTGGAACCTCGTGAAAGCCTATAAATAGAAGAGACCTCAAGCTCAATTGGATACATTGATCAAACCATCTTCTCTTCTCTTATTGTCTTAGTTCGCATAGGTCTGATGGAGGAAAGCTTGCACAAAGGGTCTAAAACTACAGGGTCGAAGCTCACAGTGATCTAAGGTTTTCTACATCTTCGACACTGGCATGTAACTGAGTATTTTTGTCCCTAGATGCTGGCACAGTATGGTCTTGAAAGCGTCCAGGGAGCCTTGGACGCTAGCACAAAGTGTTCATGGGAACGTTTCGGAGGCTAGGGTTTCTGCTGCTCAATTTGGTCCTCGGACGCACTCACAGTCTAGTCTGGGTTGCCATATATGCTCACATAGAAGCCTTATGAGAGCATCTAGGGTTTGAGGCAGATCTAGATATGTTTGACCTTAGACACCCTCATCTAGTTAACCTGGGAGCGTCCAGATATGTTCTAGACATAGTCTTCCAGTTCTGCAAAGAGCGTCCAAGACTGCTATAGATGCTCGCACAACCCCTCCTCCCTGCATCTGGGAATCAAAGATGATATTTTAGTATTCCAAAGATTATACTTAGTGAAAGTAGTGTTCAACACAATGACAACAATATCTAGCAGTTGACTACAACCAATGACAACACACTACAGTCCTTAGAATCAGGGTTGTGATTATAAGCATGATTAGATCCATTTCATGGATATCATAGTCATTTTGTTGCATAGATAAAGTTATGTTCATTTTACTCTCTTTTGATGAATCATTTGATGATGATCTAAGAAGAAGAATATTTGCAAGGGTTTTCCCCATAGTGGGTTTTGCCTTGGTCTCGGACCAATCCTGGTGTCTCTCTTTGTGTGCATGATTTTATTCTATTGTTCCTTTATGTTCCGTTGCATTGATGATGATGTTGTTCTTTCTATATAATTGCATGTGATAATGAATAATGGTGTAGTTATGAATAATGTAATGATGATACGGGGTGAACTTAATGTATTAATGAGGAAATGCAATTATCAAAGAAAATAACAATGTAGCCCTATGAAAAATTAACACTCTTTCCATTCAACAATGTATATTTTATAAGGATGGCTTGTTATTTGTTTGTATTCTCTACAGGAATATGAAATGAGAATTTTCCTTTTGGTCTTCCAAGACTGTTCGCAATCAATCTCTTCATTTTCAATGTTGAAAATCATATTTTTGTAATATGAAATAGAGTTGCAATAAAATGGACCAGCAACAATGATTGTAAAAGACATATCTAGAAACTTCTTAGTTTGTATTGATTACATTTTCCAAATTTTTACGAGCTACTTGTTAATGATTAATAAAAGTATACATTTTCCAAATAGCTATGTCATGAGTCATTTTCCAATTCAATCAACATATCTATCAATGTTTTAGCCTTTGCACTTCACATCACTTTCAACCTTTTGCATTCAATCCTTCAACATTAATGTGAACTTCACATTCAACATAAATTATCACCAATGTGATCAATGAAATCAATGACAATATTACCAACATTCTCCCCCTTTGGTATTGATGACGACTTTTTCTGTTGTTTCCCATGAAATTACCTATTCTTTTTACCTCTGTCTATCTCCCCCTTTGACATCAATGACATGGTATTTACCTTTGCAGAACAAAATGGATTTTAGAGAATGTAGAGTGTTGTAATTGAAAATACTGCTTCAAAATTTGTTTAATAAATCCATTTAAAAACTATTCTCTAGTGTTTTCGCATGATAGGGCACAAAATGCTAATTTTAAAAAATACTGCTGAGTGATCCAATTAGAATTTTTTTCTCCATAGTTGAATTAGTAGTGTATCTACCAAGGGTATGCAAAATATAAACAATGTTGGCTTAATCCGAGATGTTGTTGCCTTGAATAATATATAACATATAAAGTATTTGACAAAGCATGTATATAATAATACACCAGGTATATAATACGACCATGTAAATAGTGTTTATGTACAACACATGTATATACAAAACCAACTATAATATTAAGACAAAAAATAGATATACACCACCAAGGGTGATATTAAGGTAACCCATCCATTATGAATGTTAAACATTTGTAATAATGCACAACCATAGATTAAAAGATGGATCATATAATACCTCCAAACCAGATATAGTAACACCATCCAAAATAATAATAATGTGAATCCAAGAATGTTGGATCATTAATAAAGCTAAACCATAAATAACACCAACCATAACAAGTGCAATAACATTGGAGTTTAATATGTTAACACTGGAGTTGAGCAATGGATCATCAATACTGAACGCTGGAGTTGAACATTGGTTATGCACCACCAAGGATAACACATACAATATGTAATAGTGTTGTAGTTTAACGTTGGTTAACACCATACATATATATACTATCTTTGTGAGATCCAATGCATACATATGTCAACCATATCTCTGTGAGAGCCAATGCATACCATATGTCAACCATATCTCCGTGAGGGATAAAATTAACTTGTAAATATTATCTTGAGAATGCATCTCCAAGTGAAAATTCCTAGCTCTACATCATCATATTCTGAGATTCTGTGATGTTTCATATCATCTTCCCAGAATAGACTCTCGAAAGCACTAAGCACAAGAAAAGAGTCATGAATTTACAGTTTCCTTGATGATTTGTACATCAATATTGGTCCCACATCTTGGTTGCTTTAACTAGGTAAGTTACACCTATGATCTTGTATACTATATACCAAATAAAAAAAAGTAGTCAACCTTCAAGTTGAATACCTTAGTCTATAAATACATCATTGTTAGTGCATCACACTTCCAACCAAAACTTCTGTGGTTGATAGTTGATCTATCTGTGCCATGAATTGTTTTTTTTTTAAGTTATGGTTCTAAAAACATATTCTTACAGTCATTTTCTTGGTTTTTTTCACATTCAGTAGACATTTGGGTTCCCACCAAAGACTTGTTTTATAGACATATCCACACCAACCATGCTAGACTTATCAGATAATTGTGTCACTTTAAAACCATTGCCTTGTATTCCCACTTGTAAGGAAAGATTCTAGTCAGAACAGTTCTTTAATAGTGGCACTCCTTGGTCTTGAATCTTCGCTTCGAATGATTCATGGAGAGAGCCCATATATTCTCAATATTTCCTCAATATTAGAGTCTATTGTATGGGTGCCATGTATTGGCTATGGGAGGCCACTCCCGAATTGTTTTCTGGCTAGAAGACCAACAGATAGGAAATGCTTGAAGTTGAAAAAACCACAGTGGTACTTGATGATTCCACCAACATTCAACACAGTCCATTCAAACGCATTCCATTGAAACACAACATTCTACACAATCCATTCATTGAAGTATTTTAATATATAATGTTGCTCGGATTAGGACATAAAACCCTGATATTGGTTTTTCTTATTCGACAAAACCAATGCAAGAAATATTATTGGGGCACGATATATATTAATGCATGCCAAAACATATTAATGTTAGCAAAAGCAAATTTTTCTTTGACACGGGTTGCTTCGCTTTGTTCGAAAGATTCACCAAATGAATGATCAACTATGAGAGACGTAGTATTGGTATTGGAGAGGTTAAGAAATGATTTGGGGGCAAATGATTTTTTTTTTTTTAGGAAATGAAGACAAAGCATATCTAATTTGCTTAGCAATACAAATGCAACAAGGAGGGATGCACATGCATCAAATGCCCATAATTATTTTTCATTTTAGTTTGTGAAAATTGCAATACCAGAAGATTTCAATATTGCTATTATTCATACAATGACACTTATTTTTTAACTTATAATTGTTGAGGTAAACCCCTATTAGTATTTATATCTATATCCCGTTATTGTCAAAAGAAAAAGTGCATGCTTTTGTAGCACAATATTACATAAATTGCAACTAGTTTAGTTTATTATCCATTCATAATGCTAATATTTTTAATTGTCAAAAAAAAAACCCTCTTTGTTTTTCTATAATTGAAAGGTTGTGATTATTTAAAAAAACATCTGTGGCTTCTAAACACATATTTTAGCATAATGAATTGATTTTATCAATTATGTTGGAGTTTGATTCCTTTTCTAATATTATCTTTCATTGTTCAACTAAATTTTTATTAATGTTTACTATCTATTTATAATTAATATTAATGTGAAAATTAAATGACTTAGTAACACTTTATTAACTAGATGAAAAATTTACATCTTGATGCGATTTATTATTATCAGCCATGATGTCAATATTCATATCCACAAAGTAAGAGCCCCTAGGAAAGAAATAAGAAAAAAACCATAGGAAATTAATTGTATTATCCTAGTAGCATAAGTGAATGGATTATTATTATTTTAAGTTTAATTCTAAGTAATTCGTTTATGTTATTAACAATAGTTTATATATTGAAAATTCATTTAAATGTGATTATTTACTTATTTATTTATTTTCATATAAATCAAATAATGATATCAATTAAGAGTATTTTCTTTTAAATATATCATTTGGTCATTTAAACTATTATATTGTTTAAATTTCAACAAATTTTAAAAAGGTGAATTTCATTTTAAATATGATTTTCTCTTTTTCTTATAAATTGGATTAATGAAAAAGTAATTCAACTTGATGTTGTACTATATACAATGTATTCCTTAAGCATACATTTTTGACTTACAAAACATGCTAAAAGACATGAAAATTAATATTATGAAATTATGACTTATTATAGCTTTTAGTAATTTTGATCTTTTTTAGTTATATTATAACTATATTATCTATAAATTTTCTATCTTCATATATTTTTACACACATGTTTAAGAGACGTCCTTACCCTTTCAACCCTGGTTGTTTTCAAAGGACTCTTGTTGACCATGTAGATATTTGGCTTCTTGTAGTAAAGTTCTTATATCCTATTCAACACTTCAATTTGATAGTTAATCTTATTGATAAAACAATGAGAAACGAAGTTTGAGGTTTTTCTTTCTATGCTCCTATTGATAAAGTAGAGAGTGATGAAATATAAGATTTTATTTTTAAGTTAGCCTCTCTAGCTTCAAGTGGATAAGATTTGTTAAATATCGTATAAATATGTTATTATTTCAAAATGGAAAATCACATAGACTTCATTTCTCAAATTTCTAAGTAACATGTTCATCGATATGTCATTGAATTTATCTTAAAATACATTGTTAGGCTCTATTCCAAATTTAATTAGAATTTATGAGCTTATGAGCTTAGATCTCTCTACCAACTCCCTATTAAGGACAATTCAAAGTACTCTCAAGAATTTGGAAATGCTTTAGTGTTTGAAATTTTCTTTCAATAATATCATGGGGGAAATTCCAAAAGGGTTTTTGTTTCTTCCAAATAGAACAACTCTCATGTCCTTCATTGGAAATCCTATCCATTTTAGACCACAAGTTTTTCAATTGCCTATCTCTCAAACAACAAGAGGTCATTTTATACCTGTGAAGGGGTATTATTGCTAATGAGTGGACTACTACTTTTATATTGTGTTGTCTACTTTTGAGATACATTTGGAAAGGAAATAGGTGAATATAAAATGTTGATTCTTGCAACGTATTGTCCAAAGGTTAGAGTAGAAAAGGATCCCATATCAAGGGATTCACATAGAAACTAATGGATTTACCAAGGCCAATTTGTTTGCAATGTGGAATTTTGTGATTGATAAGGGAACTTTGATTGATGACACAATTTTTGCTATGAAAGTTTTGCAGTTGAAAAAGGCAAGGTTGAAAATAATTTTAGAGTAGAATGTAATGTTCTACTAAAGGCTCAACAATGAAATTTGGTGAGAATAATAACTTCATGCTCTAGCTCCATTTTAAAGGATTATTGTTCTAATTTATGTCTAACAGAAGCTTGGAGAAGCATTTGTATCCTAATAGAGGTGACAAAAATGGTGAAAATGTATGTGAATTGGAATATATGTGACACATGCCATGGAATATTTTCATCATGATTTTTTTGTTCAAGTGGTGCAGTTTTATTTAATGCCCAATAACATGATTTTGGATGAAGACATGACGGGAAATATAATGGATTTTGGTATTGTAAAATAAATTGATATAACCCCTACTAACTCACTTTAACACTTTCTTTTTAACACTTGCTTTGAAAGGATCCATGGGATAAATTGTCCCAAGTATGGCATTTTGGAACATTAATTTTACTTGTTTTGCATAAAAAATTATTGTACACATTGGTCAGACCCAAAATTTGATGAAGGTTGATTTCACTGCAGAGTATGGATTAAGTGAGACAATGGCTACCAAAGTCGATATTTATAGCTACGACATTTTGTTATTGGAAATGCTTACTCGAAAGCAACCAAATAGTGAAATGTATTTTGGTGACCTAACCTTACATAAGTGAGTGAAGCGAGTGTTTCCAAACATAGTGAACGAAGTATTTCACTTGAGTATTTTTAGCAAGGTGGATGGAGATGAATTTGGAGAAAACAATGTACATAATTACTTTCTTTGCTACAAGTTAGTTTTCTTTGCTAAAAATATTCACACAATGAATGACTAACAATGAAAGAAGTGGTAATGGTATTCGAGGGCCTTAGAAATGGTTTGGAGGAAAAAAATTGTCTCTAACTTATAAACACATATTTTAGCTTAATGAATTGATTATATGAATTATATTGGAGTTTGATTATTTTTTAATATTGTTTTAAATTAATCAACCAAATTTTTATTAGTGTTATTATCTATTTATAATTAATATTAATGTAAAAATTATATGCTTTAGTGACATTTTATTAACTATATGAAAAATTTACATCTTCATACGATTTATTATTATCATCTGTCATGTTAATATTCATATCGATAAAGTAAGAACCCCTCAGAAAAATATCATGGGAAACTAATTGTATTATATTTAGAACATAACTGAATAGATTATTATTTTAACTATAAGTAATTTTTTATGTTGTTAACAACAGTTTAAATGTTGAAATCCATTTAAATGCGTTTTCTTTTAATTTCCTATAAATTAAATTGATGAGACACAAAAAACAATTCTAGTATTTTAAATATGATATTTTAATCTTTTTATAAATAAGATTAATCAACCATTAATTGAACTCGATATTGTACAATGTAGTTTTTAAGCATACAATTTTGATTTGGCAATCATGCTAAATGGATGAAAATTAATATTATGAAACTATGAATTATTATAATTTTTAGTATTTTTTGTTCTTTTAGTTATATTATAACTATAGCATCTATAAATTTTCTATCTACATATATTGTTGCACACAAGTTTGAGAGTTGTCCTTACCATTTTCATTGAAGTATTGTTGACCATGTAAATATTTGGCTTCTTGTAGTAAGGTTCTTATATCCTAGTCAACACTTCAATTTGATAGTTAGTCTTATTGATAAAACAATGAGATATGGAAATTGAGGTTTTTTCTATGCCCTATTCATAAAGTAGTGAGTGATGAAATCTAAGGTTTTATGTAAATTTTGTCTCTCTAGCTTCAAGTGGATAGAGGTTTGCTGAATATTGTATAAGTATGTTATTATTTCAAAATGGAAAATCACAAAAGTTTCATTTCTCAAATTTCTAAATAGCATGTTCACCGATATGTTCATTGAATTTATATTAAAATACATTATTAGGCTCTATTCCAAATTCAATTGAAAATTTGCAGAGTCTTATGAACTTAGATCTCTCTTCCAACTCCATATTAAGGACAATTCCAATTTCTCTCAAGAATTTGGAAATGATTTAGTATTTGAAATTTTCTTTCAATAATCTCAGGGAGGAAATTCCAAAAGTGGAGTTTTTTTCCAAATAGAATAGTTGTCATGTCCTTCATTGGAAATCCTAGCCTTTTTAGACCACAAGCATTCCAATTATCTATCTCGAAAACAACAAGAGGTCATTTTGCATCTATGAAAGAATATTATTGCTAATGAGTAGAGCTATTGCTTTTGTATTATGTTGTCTACTTTTGAGATTCATTTGGAAAGGAAATAAGTGTATACAAAATGTTGATTCTTGCAACAAATTATCCAAATGTTAGAGCAGAAAAGGATCCCATATCAAGAGATTCACATAACAACTAATGGATTTACCAAGGCCAACTTGTTAGGAAAAAATATTTTTGTAATTTATAAGGGAACTTTGATTGATGACACACTTATTGCTATGAAAGTTTTGCAATTGCAAAAGACAAGGTTGAAAAGAGTTTTAGAGTAAAATGTAATGTTCTACTAAATTTTTAACATTTAAATCTGGTGAAAATCATAACTTCATGTTCCCACCTCCATTTTAAAGGATTGGTGTTACAATTTATGTATAACACAATATTGGAGATGTATTTGTATCCTAGTAGAAGTGATAACAATGGTGAATATGCACGTGAACTAGAATTGAAAAAAAAATTAGAAATTGCCATAGAACTGGCCCATTCCATGGAATACTTTCATCATGATTCTTTTGTTAAAAATAGAAACAAGAAATTCCAATTTAATTTGTCCTTGAATTAAATTCTAATTCTACTCTCATAACAACTTGTAATAATTAATTAAGTTAAATTGACTTGTTTGACTTAGGAAATTCGAGTTGGAAGTTTATCTAGAGTCATGTAGAGTGACCCCTAAATTTTAGGGGCCCATGTTGAGTTCTTTGGAGTTGTAATTAGTAAATTGAGTCTAACTGAGTTATAGTCAGATAAACTAGTTCTAACTATTCGAGGAACTAGTGGAGGTCTAGTAGTGGAGTAGTGCACTAGTGCATCACTAGTACCACACCAGTTAATGGAAGATTCACTAACAAATAATTTATGCATGTTAGTTCAGATGAAGACCCAGTTGAGATTAGAGTTCAGGGACAACATACTATTATTTGTGTAATTTTCCAAATTGTATAGATGGTGCATGAAATCAGTTGAGGACCTATGTTTGGAGAGTGGATTTCCCAATTAAATATGGGCTAATTCTCTCAGGAATTTTGAAAGGAAGTAGGGGCTTGGCAGGCAACAAAATTGGTTAAGTGTTGGTTTGAGCTGGCTTGTGAGGCAGAGAGTTAGATTTTACTAGTGCAGGAATTTTTCAGGATGAACAAGCATTGTATTTTCTTCTCAGATCTTCTGGTTAATTTAATCTAGATAGTCAGGGTTTTTAGCAGTTGCTTTCCCCAGAAAAATATTGTGTTATGTGTGATTGATATTCTTCCTCTTTCTGCTTATTTTTTTCATCGATCATTATTAGTTTCCACTGAGAATAGTAAAGTATATTCTTGTCTTATGTTTTAGCAAATCACATAAGCGGTTGAATATACATAAAAATCTACATGGTATCAGAGCTGAAGATAGTATAGAAGAGGAAATTTCAAGTTTGGTGTGCAGGTGAAAATTAAATTTGCAAGTTCATACTTCAAAGAAACAATATGTATTTCTATGGGTTGCGACTTGAGTATGCCTTGGAGGGTAGCTCGAATTACATAGCTTAGAAGTAAATGATGGAAGTAGTGTTGCAAGACAATGGCCTCAAGGAATTCATAGATCATGACATTCCTAAACCTCCAACACCAGATGCTAAAGATCTGGTTAAATGGAGAAAGTGTGTGGCAAAGGAAAGAAGGATTATCCTAGAGGGAGTTTGATACCACATTGTCTTGAGTCTTCATGACAAGGATACTCCATACTCAATGTGGAAGGCATTGATGAACTTATTTCAAAATAGCAGTGACCATAGGAAATTGTCGCTGAAGGACAAACTCTGAAGGATCAAGATGGAGAAGGGCGACTCTACTCTGAAGTACGTGACCAAGTTCACCCATTATCGGGATGAGCTTGGAAGTGTTGGGATCACTATTTCCGAGGACAATATGCTGAGCCTATCTCTTTTATGACTTCCCAAGAGTTGGTACAGTTATCAGGACTCTGTCAATGGGAGGGAGAAGCTACCAGATTGGGAATGGCTATGGTTGGATTTGGTACAGGAAGAGATTCAGAAGAATACCAGAGACTGATCCTCATCAAAGACTGATGATGAGGAAAATTGTGCCTTAGCGGGGAAGGGTAAGGCATCCCATTCCAAATCGGATTCTTGTCATGGAGGCAAGAAGAAGGACATGTTGAAAGTCAAGTTCTTTCATTGTCATGAGTTGGGACATTTTGCCACAAATTGTCTGCTTAAGAAGGCTAGTAAGAATCCTTCAGGAGGAGCGGCAGGAGGTGAGGTGCTTGCCTCACAATTCGAACTGGACTTTACCCTCATCGCATATATGGTGTCATTAATGATAGGTAGTGCATGGTACCTAGAAAGTGGAGCTTATTTCCACATGACTGGTAACAAGGAGCTCTTCAGTAACATGTAGGAGATGGATCTCTAGATGCATATCGATATGGGTGATGATGGGAGGTATAGTGCTACTGAGCTTGGTACATTTACCTTTCACAGGGAGTCAGGTGCTCCCCTCACTTTGTGAGATGTTATGTATATTCTTGGTTTGAGGAAGAACTTGGTATCTGTTGCCATGTTGGAGGATAGAGGTTATGATGTGATCTTCCATAAGGGAAATGCATTCCTTTGTCACATAGCCATGAGACAGGTAAAGAGGATAGGGGTTCAGGTGAAGAATCTCTATAGGTAAAAAGGATAGGGGTTCAGTATGTGCTTCATTAATTATGTTGTCTCTTTCCTAGTTTAATGCACATAATATAAGTTACGCTTTATGGTCCCAACTTCCATACATATCCATTAATGAGTGTATATGGGGTGACCTTCATTACCAATGCATGTGTTTCGTGTTTTAGAAGATCCTTTGGTTCCTTATTCTCTTGTAAAAATTGTACGATATCTTCCAAATCCATGGGGTCTTTTGACTTGAGATAGGTGTGTCTAGAAGCTCATATTATATTCTTGTTGGGGGAAATAGAGTGACTTTTAAACCATTTAATTCTAAAACAAGTCTATTTCAGATTACTGAAATTAACGGAATAAAGTTTACAAAAGTTACACGAAGTCTTTGTTAGCCTAATATTTCTTAATAAATAATAAATCGTTATCATCAAACAATACGGAATCAAAAGGTTTTCAAAATAAATAACATTTTATCAAATCAATATTATATTGGTTCATTAATTGAATTTTATTAAATTAAATGAACTTCTATTATTAAATAGAGTAATGACTGATGGGAGATTACATTATAGTTTTTGGTTTGCAGATTGGTGAGACACTGATTTCTTGCTTATTTTTAATATAAAAAAATTATAATTGGTCGATAAAAAGGAGGTGGGAAATCAAGTTGAATGGTAAAACATTCACATGAAGAATGTACAAAGATGACACGATAGGAGAAGGAAGAAGGCATTAGAGCCTAGCCCCCCTTAGTGACATCTTCCTGAACTCCAACCATAAATTGAAGTTTAGTAAACTTCGCCTCTGTGAGAGCCTTTGCAAAGATGTCTACAACCTGATCATCGGTTGAACAATATTGCACTTCAAGAACATGGTCATGAATGAGCTTTCTGATGAAATGCACGTGTAGTTCAATGTGTTTTCCATGCTCATGTTGGATTGGATCTTTGCATAGTTGAATGGCACTTTTATTATCACACCAAAGTGTAATTGGAAGTTGTTGCTGAAAACCAAACTCTGACAGGATCTAAAGAAGCCACAGGGCTTCCTTACTAGCTTCAATGGTGCCACGATACTTTTTTCTATTGAAGAAAGAGAAATGGAACTTTGTTTCTTGGAAGCCCATGTAATGGGTCCAGAACCAAGAGTGAAGACATAACCTGCAGTAGACTTCCGATCATCAAGGTCACCAACCCAATCGGAATCAATGAAACCAACCAATAGAGGAGATGCTTCTTCACTGTAATGAATCTCAAACTAAATTGTACCTCGAACATAACGAAGTAATATTTTAGTTTCTTTCTAATGACTTTCATGTGAGCTTTGCATAAATCAAGCAATAAGGCCAAAAACAAAGGAAAGGTCAGGACGGGTATGGGTCAGATACAAACGTTTTCCAACAAGCCGACGTTATAAGGTAGCATCAACTTTAGGGGAAGTACAAGTGACTGAAAGTTTGGCTCCAGACCGAAAGAGAGAAGGGGTTGGCTTATAGTCTTCCATGTGAAAGCGGCATAGAATATCACAGGCATACTTGGACTGGGAAAGGAAAATACCTTCTTTGGGTTGCAAGACTTGAAAACCAAGAAAGTAATGCAACTGTCCTAAGTCTTTCATTTCAAACTGATTTTTAAGGCTAGACTTCACATGGCTTATAAGATTGGGATCACTACCAGTAAGGATAAGATCATAAACATAGAGAACAAGAATGATAAAAGACTTACCCACTTTCTTGGTGTAGACAATATTGTCAGATTGATACCTAGAAAAGAAAGTATCTAAAAGAAAGCTATCCATTTTGGCATACCAAGCCCGAGGGGCTTGCTTGAGACCATAAAGGGATTTCTTAAGCCAAAATACAAGGCTGAAGTCTATTTGTATAAATCCAGGAGGTTGTTCCATATATATTTCTTCATGCAAGTCCCCATGCAAGAAGGCAAATTTAACATCCATCTAGTGGACTTCCCATTTGAAATAGGCAGCAAGGAAAAGAACAAAGCTGATAGAGTTCATTTTTGCAATAGGGGAGAAGGTTTCAGTATAGTCAATGCCTTCAACCTGTGAAAAAACCTTAGCAACAAGAAGAGCTTTATGTTTATCAACTTTTCCATCTAGTCCAAACTTGGTTCTGTAAATTCATTTGCATCTAACAAGTTTTCCTCCCTTTGGAAGAGGAAAAAGGTCCCATGTATCATTTGCCAAAAATGAACGATATTCTTCATTCATAGTTGCGTCTCAATCTACATGGCCTAAATCTTCTGCAAACATGTTACGATCATAATTCATTGAAGATTGGGCTAGTAAATAAGAGGCTCTATCGAACTGAGAACGTGTACGATGTTGATTTGTAGGATCACCTACAAGAGCACCTGGTGCATCCCAAGTAGTGCGGACCCATTTTGGAAGCTGAGGAGTTGAAGGAGGATCCCGAGAAGGTGGGAGAGGATTGTCATCCTCACTGTCATCATCTAAAGAAGGAATATTTTTAGAAGTAGAAGGGATAGAGAGAGGTGGCACATCCTTCGAACTAGGCTTGTAGGCAAATATATTTTCGGCAAACTTTACATCCATTCTAATGATAACATTTTTGGATTTAGGTTGATGAAGTCTATATCCTTTGACATCTTCAGAATATCTAACAAAAATAAATTTTTCACTCTTAGTTTTTAAGGCTTTATGTTTCTTATCTGGAATATGGGCCCATGCTTCACTTCCAAAAACACGAAAGTGACTTACATCTGGTTTAATTGAGCTCTATGCTTCTTGTGGAGGGATATTTTTTAAAACCTTAGTAGGAGTTTGATTTACTATGTGATTTGCACAATTGATTGCTTCTTCCCAAAAATTAAGACTAAATCCTTTAGATTAAAGCATACAATTATCCATTTCCTTTAAGGTGCGATTCTTCCTTTTAGCTACACCATTTTGTTGTGGAGTATATGGAACAATATGTTGCAATTGAATTCCATGTTCAGTGCAAAAGTTGATGAATTTTTTGTTAACATATTTTCTGCCATTATCAGATCTTGGTGTAAGAATTTGATGTCTAGAGTGTTTCTCAACAAATCCCTTAAAGGCAAAGAACATGTTAAAGACTTCACTCCTGAGTTTTAAGAAGTATACCCAAGTGCATCTAGAGAAATCACCAATGAAAGTTAAGAAATACTTGTAGCCAGAGAATGGAACAATTGGAAGTGGACCACTTAAATCACTATGCACAAGCTGTAAAGGGGCTGAGGCGTGCAAAGAGGCATGTTTTTCAAAACTATCCTGATGATGTTTTCTCAATACACATCCAGAAAAAACACCATGTTTGCAAGATACCATAGGAAGACTTGTCACCATGTTTTATTTACATAGATTTTGAAGGGAGCGATAGTTTAAGTGTCCAAATCGCTCATGCCAAAGTTTGCTCACTTCATTATTATGAACAACAAATACCGAGGGAAGATTTGATGACCCAAATTTGTTAGACTTATACAACCTTGTAGAATCATCATCAATGTCAGTAGCTAAAATATGTCTGGGATCTCTTAGGTCCTTAATTACAACATCATGAGGTGAAAATTCAATGGTTTTACCTTTACTTAAATGAGTTATCTGATATACAGATAGAAGGTTGCAAGATAAGGTAGGAACATACAATACATCATTAAATTGACCATTTCCTAGATGAATAGTTCCAGTCACTACAACACTAAGAGATCTATCATCATCAACATATATATTTTTGGTGTTACAATCATTTAAAGAATAAAACATGGTTTTGTTTTTGACCATGTGATAAGAAGCTTCAGAATCAATGATCCACTCATGAGAATGCGAAGAAGAAGATACATTTAGTGCATAACCAGACCGAGATGCTTGACAACCATATGCAGAAAGTGTTATTCGAAAAGATGAAGTTGAAGTTGAAGAGTGCTTCAAATGGATGTTATGCTTCTTCATTTCTCCTTCCAAGGCTTCCATCTTCTTAAAGCATTTGGATTCTAAGTGGCCATCATGATTACAAAAGTTGCAATGTCTATCAGTCTTCTTCCCTTTGTTTTTAGTTGCCTTATCATTTTGTTGAGTTGATTTTTCATTTTGAGAATGAAATGGCTTAAGACCCTTGTTTGGTTTAGAAAATTCTTTTCAGGATGCTGCTTCTTAGGATTCTTTGAACTTGGTTGTTGTTGGGCTGCTAAATATTTTTAGAAGAGTTTCCAAAATTAAAAAGACGAAGATGTAATATTTTTTCTTGTTCTCTTATTAAAGAATCACAAAAGACATCGAAAGATGGGGACTTGTAGTTTTGTCCTTAAGAAATAAAGGTTTCTCTAGTATAATGGAAGGTGGAAACAATCACAAAGTAGGCTGGCCCAAACTTAACAAGAATGGAATAGATAAGGCTACCATATTCTTTCTTAACCTTAACACTTTCTAAGAGAAGTCCAAGGGTCTTGAACTTGGAAAAAAAATCTTCAATGGAAGAAATTATTGAGGTCCAATGTAAGCAACTCATTTTCGAGTTGATGGGCTCTAATTTCATTTTTAATTCCAAAAACATTATTGGTTTATTTCATTGCTTCATCAAGGGTATCAATTTCTGTGATATGGAATCTAAGGTCTGAAGAAATATACATACTTATCAACCCACGTGATTGGTGCTGATTTGGGGTAGCAATGAATGTGCTCTAGCCATGAAAATTGGCAAAGAGACTAAAGCACATGAGATCTCAAAGACCCAGAAATGATTTGGATAGATTGTACCCAGTTTGGGAGATATTAAAATAATTAATATTTTTAATGGAGTTCCTAAGTCTAAACTTAGGAAAAATAAAATATTAATGGGTATTACTATAAAACTGGGTTAGAAGGTTCCAAAAGTCATGGAACAAGCCAAATCTAATCTTAGTCATTGATTAGAGATTTAATCTCGGTCGTTGAAGGACCAATGAGAAAAGTATAAGAGGAGGCTTGAGGGTCAGTTGGAGAACACACCATAGTGATCAATCATTCATTTTGCTAGAGCGGGGTTGCTAAGCAAAAGTGAATCAATGATTAGCAGTGAGGGGTAGTGAGTATTGGGAAGAGAGGCAGAGACAATGCCAAGAGACCAGCGTAGAAGTAGAGAGTGAGAGGCAACAGCCAATTTAGGCCATGCAGAGCTTAGTAGAGACAACGCAGAGCCTAGAGGGACTGTGTCATCCACGCAGAAGGCAAAGGGAGTGATGTAGAGGGTCCCAGATGCTATGAAGTGCCTCAGAAGGCTGATGCAAAGAAGCAGGAGGCTAACACAGAGGCCATAAGGACCAACACTGAGCTTCAGAGTCACTTGAGAGGGTTTCGTGGGACATGTTTTCTAAATACTTATTTCCAAATAGAGAGGTATTGTTGTTGTGTATTTTTCTCTGTCGGGTGAGCTAGTTAGGCACCCAGTTGTACTCGAAGAAATATTGTATTATAATAAACACTCAGAATAGTTGCACTGGTTTTGTTGCATTGGGTTTTTCCGAGGACATTTGTCCAAAAATAACGGTGTCACTTGTGTGTTTGTACTCTTTCAGATGTTGATCTGTAGATGTTGTGACTGTATAGTGTTTATTTCGGTATTTAAATTTTTTAAATAAATTGTTCGAATTTAAACAAGTAGAGGAACTAAACCAACAGAATATACATTAATTTTCTAATGGATAGACTTAGAAAATTCAACATGGTATCAGAGCATGGTCGCAGATCACAGGAGAGATGAAGGCATCAACTAAGCAGAGAATTTGCAGCAGAATCAGCTAGCCCGAGTGATAGAAGTTGATCATTGTAGAAGTGACAAAGGAAGGGTTGATGTAGAGGGACTGCACGGTGGCCTAGGTGCAGGGAATATTGACAAAAGCTCTAATCCTAATACAATTTCCTCTAAATTTGACCGAATACCTTCATCTTCCTCAATTGGAATATCAATCATCTATTTCTAGATTGACTAGTTTATAAGTTTTCCCTTTTTGGCCACTGTCACCAATCCTTTTCCATTAATCGGCCCAACCCTTGTTATCGGGAAAAATTTCATAACAGAGCCCCTTTTTGTCACTATCGAAGTTGTAATTCCATAGGAAGTACATAATACACTATCGGTGGGGTTTATTCCATAAGAAATGGAATAACACTATTGGCACTTCGCTATTGATGATTCCCCGGTGTGATATAACAGTGGCACTATCAGCAATCGCAATCGACAGTTTCAACGCTCCCTTGCCAAGATCCTTATGCTTAGAACTTGCGATGCGATAAGGCTTCACGGACCCGATAGATTATAATTCCTCCTCTATAATATTTCAGATCCGAATGTGTTGCACTATTGGATTTCAGCGGTTCAATAGACCAGTTCCTCTCCACTAAAGCATTACGATGTGATAGTGCTTATGGACCTGATATGGATATAAGCCGTGCTTTATAAGATTTCAAGTCTGGGTTTTGAATTCAAACTATTTTTTTCACTGTTTCTTAATGTAAATAGGAATTTATCTTGCGGGACTAAAACTATGCATAAATTGGAAATAGAGCACGCCGATATGAAGGAAAAACACTCAAACCGATTCTTATCAGAGTATTAACGAGGAAAACAGTGGAACCACTATTATCAAGACTTAAAAGTAACCAATGCGAGAAAGCCAAAGATATGCATAACTAGCAGATTTAACAGACAAACAGGTGTTCAGATGCATAGAAAGGGTTTCAGAGGTCACAACGCCTTTGGGATTGACCAATACATGGAGATGTCCTGCTCTTTTCTTCAGCAATATGAGATCAAGCCACTCCGTCAAAATCCCTTTACAATAGCCTAAAAGTTACATATATACTAGTTCGTTTTAACAACCAGATCTTAAAACAGAGGCTAAAATTTATTAATCCTATCTATTCTGTGAGGCATTCTCCTCGAGAATCTCCACTACACTAACTAATCCTATATGTTTTGCGAGGTATTCTCCTAGAGAATCTCCACTACAACTAACTAATTAACACTTATTACATCATGATTTAATCCTATATTCTAGCTCTATGCTTAACTAAAAGGACATGGAAATTGATGGCTAAAGGATCCCGCTCCTTTGCTTGTAGATTTTTTATTTTATTTTTGGAATAAGTTTGAAGTCTTTTCCCTCCAAGTCTCATGCTCCTGCATCAGACTCCTGAGGACAAAATTATTCATAGGCTCCTGTCCATGAGCTCTTCTACAGAACTGCCTAGCTTCTGTAGCATGTTTTCTGTTACCCAAGTAGCTTCAACAATTGGCTGATCCTTCCATTTGACCAAATACTGAAATTACTCTTGTCCTTTGGTTTTCTTGAACACTTTCCTATCTAAAATCCTTTTTGGTTGTAATTCCTTTGTTGTAGGTAACTGTTTTACCCAGTCAATTTATTGTGTCTCTTGATCCTTTCCTGTATCATCTGGAATTTCACCTTCATACTTGTACAGATCAGCAACATTGAAAATTGGAAATATTCCAACATCACGGGGTAATTCAATTTCATATGCATTTGCAGAAAATTTCCTTAATACTCTGCATGATCCAATTTTCTTGAACTTCAGTTTGTTGTA
>APFE030841969.1:288714-325844 GCA_000404065.3 Pinus taeda | reverse complement strand
TCATGCATTGGGCTGGTTGTAGAGGAGGTTGAAAGCTGAAGATTCTTGAGGGTAAATGCTGCTGAAAACTAGGCTTCCTTTTTGAGATTGTGAGAGGAGAGATCACATACCTTTCATGTCAATTGGGAAGTGAGTGAGGCTTGTCAAAGTAGAGGAGACTCCTACTGGACCCTGGAAAGAACTTGTGCAACATCAAGGCAAAGGTTGTAAGGTTCTTTTATTCATAAAGTTAATGCAATCAAGTTTATTTTTCTCAATGAACTGTCTCTAATGGTTTATTTTATGAGCTCCTTGATCTTCATAATGAACATGTTTTATTATATTATCTATGCAGGTGTTCTTTGATGTATGTTTGTTTGTGTATGCATGTTATTAAAAGGGAACTGCTTGAAGCTGTTGGAACAAAGCTGCCACAAACAAGCATTGGACCGAGGTAGGGTCTATTACACCTCTTAGTTTTTCATTTATGAATTGAAACATGTTTAGAGAAAAGTAGATTTGCTTGTGCTGCTTGTTGCTAGATATCATTTGATACTAGGGAGATCGGTCTTGTCTGCAAGAACGATTTATCCGGCCAACAAATTGGCGACTCCACTGGGGAACGGTTTTGGTTTTTAATTTGTCTTTGCTTTGACTTGAGAAACTTGAGTTTTGGTTTTTGATTTTGCCTTGATGTGTGTGGGATTGGGTACTTGTTAGATCCTGGTTTGATTTTTATTTTTCAGATTTTTGGAAGAGGACCGCACTTTCTGCGTTAGGTATAGTGCGGACTTGTCCACACTGTTACAGTATAACACAGAGCAGTACCACACCTAGTTCTACTGGGAGCCTGCGGACCCTGTCAAAAGTTTTAAAAACCTAAGATCCTTCTCCCAGTTAGGTTTAGTTTTTGTCCATAGCTGTTAGTTTATGCCCAGATCTGCACTTGTCTTGACAAAAGTTCCTTGTGAGTTAGTTTTCATTGGCATTCTCGTTTGAAGTGATTTTCTAGAAGTTTTGCTTGTTGGATTGATTTTTGCTTGGTCTTCCTAATAGCTCAGAGATCGGAAGCCTTAGAGCCTTAGATCACCCTGGTATCTCTGGTCTTCTTGCTGAGTTTGACTAGTTTATGAAATCTATCCTTGAAGAGAGCTAGATCCCATTTTTCTCTTTTGCAAAACTTTTGATTAAACTTGATTGAAAGTTTCAAATTTCATTTTTTATTAAAACATAATTGGGTGTTTTTGATTAGTTTGTTGATCTGAAGATATTGATCCTTAGTTAGGTGAAAAACTAAGTTAAGCATCCTAAAAAACATTTCAAGTTTCTTTTCAATCCATTTTGTTTAGATCTCAAGATTAGATTATAGTTTTGAGTGTTTCATAGAAATTATAGAAGCTTGTTGAAAAATTTGTTTTCAATAGTTTTTAGAGTTCTTTTAGAAATCTTTAAAGCTCTCTTGAAAGAATTGTTTGTTCTTGTAGTTTTTGATTGTTGAAAAGAAAAGGGATTTTCCGTGAGCGTGATTAGTAGTCTCGTTGTTGAAGTTCTTTGAAAAGACAAAGAGTTTTCCTTTTAGTTGTATGTTAAGCGAAAGATTTGATTTTCAAAGCATTGCATTTTCAACTCTTCCTTAGCAAGAAATTCATTGAAAAGAAAAGGAATTGTTTATCATCTTAGGTGCCTTTTTTTAGTGTTTTGGAGTTGAGTCTTCACACCATAAAGTTTCATCTCCGCACCCATTGACTTAAGAAACAACCAATAAAATTAACGCTTAATTAAAATCCATCTAGCAATCTTTTTTATTTTCTAGGGCTCTTTTCACCAACATAGATTAGGCTAGTATCTTGGAGTAGGGAGTAATTAACTCTCCAAGATAGTTTAAACAAACAAGTAGTCAATCTTGCGGTAGGGAGAAATTCTAATTGTTACATCTATGCTCTGGGAAAGCTCCTCTTAAAGGAGAAGCACGAGATGATATCTGAACCAGTGTGGGAATCAATCCTTCCTCATTGGGAATGATAGAATATATTCATGTATTAAAAATGGTAAACCTCGGATTGACCATTGTCGAGGAGCCTGGGTCACTTGTTGGTAAACCTTGGATTATTTCAAGGAGCCTTCAAGGGGATTGAGCTTGTTACTCTGCCCTTGCGTGCATATCGGATCGTAGACTATTCCCCCAAGTATATTTGTTTCCGTTGGTAACCTTAGTGGCCATAATCTATAGGATTCTTTCCTAGGTGACGGTGGAGGGAAGATCCCACTGTACTTGGAGCAGACGTCAACTAGACTCACTTGGACTCTCTGGGGGGTTATCTTCACTCGAGACGGTTATAGTGGAGAAACTTTTGCTAGTCTGTTTCATTAAGTAGGTTGTCGGGGTAACTGTTCCAACCGCAATTTTTGTATTGAATTCTGTGACGTTGGATTTCATCACCAACTAGTGTTTTCGATCCGGAAAGATATTGTTTGTGTGTGGTTTGATCTCCTAGATTTGTTAGGTGTGTGCTTCAAATTGTTTGGTTCTTTAGAGACTTTAGGTGGTTTTCTTGAGATTTTCTTTGTTTTTGTGTGAAGTGATTAAATAATTAATCGTGGCTGAATTACCGAGACAATCCCGTCGACTTCGGGGGCAGCCTCCCGAATTTACACCAAGTCAACTTGAAGGGCTGCAAGCTCTTGTCACACCTAGTGAAAGTAGAGTTGGGTCACCGGAGGCCAGAGAGTCTTCGTTAATCATACATCCTGATTATCTAGTTCAAGCAAAAGAACATATTTCTAAACCGATTTCATTTTCCGAAGTTACTGGTAGTTTTACTCCTACTAGTTCATTGGCCGAAGAACTTGAAATCTCTGAACCTGAAATTGAACCTGCTGCTACTCCATCTTCGGGATTTGCTTCTCCTGTTTCTAGTGGTCATAGTTCACCCAGGGTAGAAAGTATCATTACCCAGAATCTTCCTTCTAGACTCATTTCCATTGAAGAGATTGTAAGTCCGGACGAAGGTATAAACATCCCCGAAAATCAACCAGCTATCGAACTTAGGGAGCGTGAATCCATTTTCTACAGTCCCATTAGAGGTGACACTTGGTATATTTCGTTGACCAACTTTTTAGAAAATCCAGGTCTCGCTTCTTCACCACCTCGATTTCCTTTCCATCCAACACCTAGAGGTTATTATCCTCCTTTGAATATGTCGAGACAGTCATCCTTGTTTTCTCAGATGCCAGAAACATTTTTACATGGCGTTCCTTCTGTTCCTTCTGGGTATCAGTCTTTATCTGGTACGTTTTCAGGAGCATCTCCTCAACCCATCGAATATGTAGTATCTCCTAGTAATAGCAGAAATAAATCGTTAAGTGTCGAAGAGATTCTTATGATGTCTGGTACTACTCCTAACCTGCAACCTCAAGGTAGTTCAATACCGCCTCGGGGGCAGTCGCAAGGTACTCAAATACCGCTTGGGGAGCAACCTCAAGGCAGTCCATTACCGCCTGGGGGGCAACCTCAAGGAAAAAACATGCCTACGGGACAATAGTTTCCTTAAGGTCAACCCCAGACGCAATATTCACCTCAAGGTCAACCCCAGTATCAATATGTACCTCAAGGTCAACCTCAGTTTCAATATGTGCCGCAAGGTCAGTACCAGCCTCAAGGTCAGTACCAACCACAAGGTTAGTACCAACCTCAAGGTCAATACCAACCTCAAGGTTTCCAACCACCTTCAGGTCAATCATTTGTTCAAGGAACGAGAAATGTACCGTATAATTATCAACCTTACACTCAACCTAGTTTTGGTCCTCAATATGCTCAACCAGTTATGGGTCCATACCCCGGAATGAACGTGGTGTGGGATCAATAGACTTCGCAACCCAGTATGCAGTTTTCATCTCAATCTGGACAACCTTTGGTTTCTGGTTCACCCTAGCAACCTGTCTAGCCTACTACTCAAACTTCTACACCTGGGGTAGTTCATCAACCTGGGCCTAGTTCACCTCGAACTCCACCCCAATCGTCTACTACAACTACTGCGGCCTCTGTTCAATCCACCCCACCTATTTCTGGAGTATCAGCAGCTCCAGTTTCTACTGTCCCTGTATCAACTCCTTAGGCCTCTTTACCTCAGTCTGGACCTACAATCCAGACTTCGGTTTCAATGCCTGTAGGACAACCTGGGCCTAGTATGGTTGTCACAAGTCAACCTCAATTTACTTATCAACCGTACCAAGGACAGTACCAATTCGGTTTTGCTGTGCAGAGCCCGGCTTATTAGTATCAACTGTACCCTGGGTATACTTATCAACAACCTCAACAACCCCAGTATGGTTCGGTTAATCCTGGTTTTCTAGGAGGATATAATATCCCAAATGCCAATCTGATTCCAATTTATCCTGGATATCCTCCTCCTGGGGCTGGTCTTATGACCCCAAGTTTTCGGGATCCGAACCGTTAGTTACTATTTATAGCAACTTTGGATTTACCTGACTTGTCGCACCTTACGAACGATCCCATTAATTATCTTCCATTTTGGCCGCCAATGCCGCATAAGTTGCCCAGTGATGTACCGAAGTTTGAGGGGAAGTCAGGAGAAGATCTGTCAAATCATGTGATGACTTACCATCTCTGGTGTGCATCGAATTCCATTATAGATGATTCAATTCATCTTCATCTTTTTCAACGCACTTTGATTGGCCTTGCAGCCAAGTGGTACATTGAGTTCCCATGAGGCTCTTTTTACAATTTTAGTCAGTTAGCCACTTCCTTCCTTACTCATATGACAATGGAACAAAATTATTAACTTCATTAAAACAGTTGATGTCCACATATATTTCAGACCATATTCATGAATGGCGACGTCGACATTGTTTAGTGAAAGTTTTTATCCTGGACCAAATTTTGGCAGAATGGTTTGTAAAATCGTTATTACCTAAAATAACTGAAGATGTAGCCAAGGCAGGAGTAGTTACTGAGGAGCAAGTAATTTCTCAAGCTCAGTACCTTGACTTAGTTTATACGCAGTCAGGTACTTTACATGAGAAAATCCTCGACCTTCCAAAGCAAAATCAAATAACTGCACCTCCCTCAGGGTCTCATGCCGCTGACGGTATGATTGGTACTGCTAATACCAAAAGTAAGAAGAAATCCTCCAAGAATTCTTCTCCTATTATAACTTTACCATATTCCTCGAAGGGAGAGTCTTCAACTGAAATTTTTGCCGATGTCCATGTCGTAGAATCATCTACGGCCAAATCAAAATCTAGTGGTAAGAGGAAAGGCAAGGAAAAGAATAAGCAAAAATTGAAAGAGAAATCAGATAAGCCTGAATCTATTGACGAGAAACGTAAACCTCGCTATCCTTGTCTCATCTGTGATGAGGAGCATTTTACAAGAGATTGTACACATCGTGCTGAGGTTGCGAAAATCGTCAAAGGTTCTCAAACACCTGCTGTTTTGAAGGATCCTTTTCTGAGTCAAGACAGTAAGATGATAGGTTTTTCCTCTAATGCCTTGGAAGAGCCCATAATGATGATGTCCCATGTAAGGATTGTGACACAATTGCAAGATTATGGAAGTAAGAGTCCTATTGGTGGTAAGGAAGCAGAATCTTCTAATTCCAACCCATCAACCTCAGCTCCGTCGGGTTCCGATCCACTACAGATCGAGAAACCTAATCCAGACTTAGTAATCAAACTGCCTGCTAAAGGTATACTTCGAAAGTCAGATTTCAATCCACATGCGAGAGCTGCTGAGAACTATAACATTGTTGAAGATTTAGCTGTTTCACCTTCAACAATATTGGCTTTGGAGGTGCTGCAATCTTATCTAGCACAACGTAAATTTCTATTGTCGGCTATAGGAGATGTTGATCTTCAGGACTCAAACCTCATATTCTTCGATTTAGAAAATAGTACACCTCATTTACCTCATCAAATGGCTTTCCAGATTCCAGTGTTAGTCAAGAGCAGACCTTGCTTTAGCATTGTGATTGATGAGGGAGCTTCAACGTGTATTATGTCGATACAGTGTTGGAAAGCCCTTGGTTCTCCTACACTTAATCAATCCTCGATGATTCTGAAGGCCTTTGATGGCCGAGGGTTTCATCCTTATGGTATTCTGCAAGACTTACCTATAGGGGTTGAAGGAAAAACTGTTAATCTAGATGTGGAAGTGGTTGATGCCCCTCTGGATTACAACCTTCTTTTGGGTCGTAGCTGGTTTTACGCGATGACTGTTGTTGTTTCATCGGTCTTTCGGCTTATTATGTTTCCACATAATGGAAAGATTGTTACAATAGATCAGTTAACTTACTTTTCATTTGACCCATCCTCTGCTGAGAGTATTCAACATGTTGGTAAAACCACTATCCCTTATAAGGATGTTGAGGTAGGATTAGTTAAATATTTTGGTTTACTCAGAACTTTTTCAATTCCTCCTCCCAACGTACCGTCTCCTTTCACGATTATTCATATGATTTCATCAGAATCCATTGTTCTTGACGATCCTTGGTTCGTTCCATCCGATTCCGAGGTGGACCTTTTTAGTGATGCCATGCCTTTGAGTCCCTTTGAAGTTGCTTATTAGGATGTACAGTCGTTTTCTGACTCAAGTTCAACCAATCTTGATCTAGTGAATGTGATCCATGGAGAATCACTTTCAATCTCAACCTCAGATTCAACAACCTTTTTCTGAAACTGTTTACATCGATGAGCAAATTTGGGAAGTTTTGTCTGTTGATGAGTTACCATGGGAAGATCTTCATCATTGATCTTTGTTTTTACCTGAGATTGATCATTTTGAGAATGATTTTTCATCTATTTTTACTGCTGAATATGTCAAAGAACCGCATAATCCATTGAAACATCCTGATTCTGGACAAAATTTAGCAAATATTTCTCGAACGGTTCCTATCAACATTTCAATCAAACTCGGGATTGTTGAAAACATTCACATAGGTGCTTCTTGTATGGACATTGAAGTCAAAACATATAAAATCCTATTTCAAGAATTCCGTGACATGTTTGCCTGGCCCTATGAGGAAATGCCAGGAATTGATCCTTCAATTTTTGTTCATGAGATCAAAAATCACCCGGATGCTAAACCCGTTCGGCAACGTTTGAGTCAGATACACCCACGAAAAGCTGTTGCCATCAAAACAGAGGTTGAGAAATTACTTAAAGAAGGTTTCATTTATCCAATTCCTTTAATGGATTGGGTATCGAATATTGTTCCGGTTACTAAAAAGAAAGGGACAATAAGAATATGTATTGACTATAGGGATATTAATCGTGCTTGTCCCAAGGACAATTATCCAACATCCTATATCGATCAAATTATCGATGATTGTGCCGACAGTGAAATTTTCTCCTTTATGGATGGCTTTTGCGGTTACAATCACATTAACATTCTACCTGCCAGTCAACCAAAAATGACATTCATTTGTCCATGAGGGACCTTTGCTTATTGCAAGTTACCTTTTGGATTGAAGAATACCAGCGCAACTTTTCAAAGGGCTATGTCTTATGCGTTTCATGACATCAAGCACATTGTGCAGCCTTATCTCGATGATTTACCTGCTCATTCTTTACATCGATCCGACCATCTCACTCATTTACGAGCAATTTTTATGAGATGTAGGCATTATCGAATTAGGCTGAATCCCCACAAATGTGTTTTCTGTATATAAACGGGTCATTTACTGGGATTTGTTGTTTCGAAAGCCGGCATTCGTGTCGATCCTTCGAAGGTCGAAGCAATTGTCAAATTACCACCTCATTCGACTCTTCGCCTATTCCAAAGTTTGCAAAGCAAACTTTTTACGTCATTCCATTGCTAACTACGCCGAGATTACAAAAGGTTTCACCAGGTTGTTGAAACAGAACACTCCATTCTTTTGGGATGAGATAGCTGATAAATCTTTCGATGCACTTAAACACGCGTTGACCCATGCACCGTTATTGCATCCTCCCAACTACAACCTGGATTACTTCTTGTACCTCGCCGCTTCCCATTCCACCATTGGGATGGTCTTAGTTCAACAGGATGAATTCGAGAGTTAAAATGTGATCTATTATCTTAGTCAGACTCTAACTCCGACTGAGTTAAAATATTCACATGTGGAGAAACTGGCCTCGGCGGCAGTACAAGCTGTTCAAAGATTTCGTCATTACATTTTACTACGTCAAACCACCGTCATTTCTGACTGTAACCCTATGCAATACATTTTAACTAAACAATTGTTAGGGGGCAAGTATTCCAAATGGATTGTCATCCTGCAGGAATTTGACTTGGAATTTGAAAAGGCCAAGTCAAAGAAGTCTTTGGTTTTTGCGGAATTGATGTGTGACTTCCCTCGTGCTGATACTGAACATGTGGCGGAAGAACCCATTGTGGATAAATCCTTGTTCCTTATCAGCACTATTGATCCATGGTATGGAGATATCATTGTTTATCTCCAGACCCAATCTTTTTTGCCTGACATCTCACGATCTCAGCACCAGAAAATACGTTTCCAATCCCAACCTTACACTATTATTGGAGATACTCTTTATCATCGTGAGGTGGATTCTGTTTTCTGACGTTGTCTAACTCATGACGAGGCTGAAAAGGTTCTTAATGACTGTCACTCTGTAGCATGTGGCGGTCATATGTTTGGGTATGCCACAGCCCAAAAGATCTTGCGCGCTGGCTATTTCTGGTTGTCCTTATTCAATGATTGTATCACTGCAGTCCGGAAATGCCACAATTGCTAATTTTTTGATCATAAGATGCGTGCTCCACCTGCTCCTCTCCACCCTATAATTGCCGTCGGTCCATTCGCAAAATGGGGTATCGATTTTATTACATGTAACCCTCATTCGGCCGGGGGGCATGCGTATATCATCCTTGCGGTAGATTATTTTACCAAGTGGTCCGAGGCGATGCCTACATTTTCGGCAGACAGCAAAACTGCTGCGATTTTCGTTTTCAATCACATAATTACTAGGTTTGGTGTTCCTCAAGCGATTATCAATGACCATGGGAGTCATTTTCGAAACATCATGATGACTAAACTTACAGATCAGCTTTGCCTGTGTCATGATAGTTCCACTCCATATTACCCACGGGCAAATGGTCTGGTTGAAGCAATCAACAAAGTTCTAGTCACTATGATCCAACGAATCATTGGGATTCATAGGTCGAATTGGCATAACATGTTATTTTCAGCACTTTGGGCATACCAAACCTCAGTCAAAACATCAACAGGTTTTACTCCCTTTCAACTGGTTTATAGTTTAGAGGCAGTACTACCCATTGAATGTGAAATCTCGTCATTACAAATTTCCGTACAATTATTACCAGCCACTTCCGAAGAGGAAAAATGTTTATTATACTTAGCTCAATTAGATGAGAATCGACGTGATGCTGCATTAGCTATCGAAACTCATGCCAAAAGAATTAAAGCTCAGTATGATTGGAATGTTACACCCCGCAATTTTTCGAAAGGAGACCTAGTCTTACTTTACGATCAAGCAAACGATAAGCTAGGGGCTGGAAAATTTGTACCCATGTGGCATGGTCCATATATTGTTAAGCGAAAGCTCGCAAAAGGGGCCTATGAATTAGAATATTTTGACGGTGTCTCTTTAGGTAAACCTAGGAATGGGCTTTATCTAAAGTGATATTATGCTTAAAAGATTAGTGTGTAGATTTTTAGACTAGTTTCTTTCTAAGTTTGGTGTGTTTTTAGATTAGGAATGCGTGCTTTACTTTAGAGAGTGTTTTTCATCATTATTCCTACTTATCTTGATTTTACTCTTGATATTGCAGATGTCGACACCTCTCCAAACATACATCGGTTTTGCTGATGGTGCTTGTCATAGTACATGGAACATCTCTTCCGCAGCTTGGGTTATCTATTCGCCCTCTGACAAGTTAGTATCTATGCATGGGGTAAGCCTCGGTCAAACAACGAACAACATTGCAGAATACAGTGCAATGATTGAGTTATTATCTGAATCCATTTCATTTGGAATTTGGAGTTTGATTGTTAGGTTAGATTCAGAACTCATTGTATTATAGCTCAATAGATTTTATGCCATTAGAAATCCAGTGTTATACGATTATTTTGAGAGTTCGTCTCCTAGAACGAGAATTTGATTACATCGAATATCAACACATTCCAAGATATTTAAATGCATTAGTAGATGCAGTTGCTTCTTGAATGTTAAATAGACATTTGCATTAAATCAAACAGTAAATTTAAAAACATCCCATAACATGTTTTCCAAGATAACCAATAATAGTAATATAGCATAGCATAGAAGTGTGTCAAAATATAGATCGTCTTCGATCATAGGTTGAAAAACACCTTATGATCGGCAAAAATGATAGCACAAAAAGTACAAAAATGAGTCTACAAGGCAATCATCCTATCACTGGTGATGATCACGATAAGACACCACTGCTCGGGCCACCCTACAAAGGAACCTCCTAAAAGGTCCTGGGACCCCAATCACATAGCGCTGTAACCTAAGAGCAATTTCATCTATGTTGGTCTCCAGAATATCTGTTGTTAAGCGCTCTAGATGACCCTCCAATTTGGCCAAGGTCTCTGCTGATTGGTCCTATAGGGCAGGTGCTGCAGTAGCTGGCTGTCTTCGATCATAAGGCTGGAGAGCGGCTGGTCGCCGTGGACCCACATCTACATTTAAAAAAAAATTTGCTATTAGTGTTGGGACGATTTAAAACAAAAAATATATAATTTAAAAAATGTTGAAAACAATTTTACCTCTATCATCACATTGCTCTCCTGGTGGAAGAGCGATGTCGGGATCACCACGATAATCCATCCCAGCGTATGGAAAATCCTGAATCACAAAGAGTTGGTTCTCTAACCAATGAAAATACTCGAGTGAGAATCGAACAACCTCGGTGCCCTCCTCAGGATGGCGGGCCATGACTACAACCAAACGCATAACCCTAGGATCTCGGGGAAGTCCAGTCTCAACGGTGAGCTGCTGTGGAACTATCATAGATACCCTCTCTAGGGCAAAGCTCACAACTAAATAACCATATCCAAATTTCTTTAGTTGTCCATTCTTTTCCCTAGTCAATTGGCCCTTCACATTAGCTAATACAACATCGCACCAGTTGAAGATGGTGCCTCGGAAGCAGTCTACTGCCATGCGCATCTGAGAACTAGTAGCTAGATGCAATGTTGTGCTCCCGTAGAGTTCGGTGACAGTAAATGTGATCACTTTTAGTTCAGGACGGGAGATGGTTTTAACATCTATCCGTTTGTCCGCAGTTTGGACATTGCAAAACTCTAGTCGAAGAGTAGCGACAGATTGGCCACCTCGCCTAGATCTGAACAGAGATAATCCCCCACCTCTCTTGGGCAAGCCAGTCAAGAAGTATATGTCTTTTGGCTCGATTTTGAGCCGGTTTCCACCAATAATGAAGCACTGGTCCTGAATGCTCCACCTGTCTACCAGCCATTGCAGAAAGTCTACCTGTGCCCTCATGCCGGGTATGGCCCAGAATTTAAACAATCTGCATGCTCTCAATGCCTGTAATGAAGGTGGATGGAGTAATGTGGCTTGGTCCACATCCTTGTGCTCTCTTTCCCGCCAAACAAGCATCTTGTGTACCTACATTGCGAAATAGGTGGTTTAGAACATTTCAATTCGAAATCTGTGGGGCAAAAATGAAGAAATTAGGGTTTTAAATCCGCGTTCCACGGGGTTCGCACCCATCCTTTTAGAGACAGTGCGTAGTTGCGCACTTCTCCTTAAGAATAGGTGCGGCACCCCGACTTTTCCCTATGCACAAAAAAATCGGGGTGCGCATGGGCCACATGGCGCACCTGCGCAACTACCGTGGGCGATTTTTTGCCCAAATTTCCTTCTAAAAATCAAATTTAAAGCCTAAAACAAAATTTTAAATGGATGAAATGAAAGTCAGGGATGATGTGGATTACCTGGAGAAGATGATTCTCGATTCCAGCAGTCAGATTTTCCGCAATCTCCACAGGAAGTTTTCTTACCAAAAGCTCTTACTTTTTACTCCAAAGCCAAACAGTGAAAATGAACTTGTAAAAGCCCTTTTTATAAGATTTTTTGAATAAATAAATTTAATTTATTTATTTTTTTACTTTGAAAATGTCCCTTTTGGTACATTTTTATTATTTTTAAACAAATATGAGTAATGTTTGCAGTTTTTGTGCAGGATATTGGGTCCTAGGGAGAATGATCATTTTCAACAAAAACACATAGGAGTCCTCTTTAAGCTCTTTTTTGACTCGTAAAATATGAAATATTGCGAGTTTGTTCTTTTTAAGGACTCGTTAAAATGGAATTAAAAAGACGGCCACTTACAGCTCTTTTCTGACCGTATAAACATGAAAATATTGCCAGACTTTGTCATTTCGAGTTCGATATTGGTAATAAAACAACGTGGTTTTCAATCACTTTTTTATTTTTCAGATTGAAGGCACTAATTATGAAAAGTAATCCTTGATCGTAATGGTCAAACGTTCTTCAAGTATTATTTTATACTTTTTCGAGATTGGGAACACAAATTATGAAAAAGGCACCATGGGTTTCTTAAGTTTTTCTTCTGACTCCCTAAATTGAAAAACACCAGTTGCCTATACTGGACTCACTAAAATTTAACAGTAAGACCTAATTCAATTACAAACAGGAAACAAACCACTCCTTCCTAAAGTTCGAATCTAACAAGTGGACTCAATCCAAGGAGAGCTTATCCAAGCAATGTTTCCTCCTCAAGCTTGTCAAAAATAAAGAGGTACTTGCCAGAAATGGTGGGGGAAAAGAGAGAAAAATGAACCTGTTTGTTGTACTTTGTTTGAAAAACTTTCCATCACTCTTGAACACGACACTTTTATTCACCTGGGTTGGAAAATCCTTTACCTAATAGTTAATCAAGCCACATTGAAAGTCTTCAGCCAGTTTCCAAGTATTAGCTTTGGGTCAATTGTCACCAAGCCATCTGCAGTGTCATTATGTGTTCAAGAGGTCTGTGCAAATAAAACGTTCACTTGCAAAATATCTGTCATCCATCATTGACCATCCCTGAGTTAGTCCTTGCCAAATATATTTCTTCAGACTTGATCTATGATTTCGTGTTATGGGCTTGCCTATGACAGATCACTTTCTATTGACTCTGACTCATTATCTAGAAAGATGATCTAGAAATCGTCAGTACCTTGGAATCTGCATGCCTCAATGGCAGGTTTCTCGCGTTTGACGACAGGTTGCATCATTGACCTTCGATCAAAGGATTCTGTGACGTGTTCGACATCGACTCATTCATTCACATTTCATGGATTGTACTGAGTACTTTGAGGGCCATTGACATTATTGGTGGTTCCTCTCACACTTTTTAACAATTTACATCATTGGCTGGTAATCAAGTGGTTTCTACCATGTTCGACTTTGACACATTCATTCACATGGATAGAATCGTACTAGTTCGGGAAGTAGAAATGAAGACCTTGGATCTAGTTTCCACCATCCAAGCTGCGAGGAATTTTGTTATCATTATATGGTGGAATATTCTTAAACAGATGGTTGTGCCCATACTATGTCCATATGTCTCTACTTATGATGTAATACAAAATCATTCATGTATCAGAATAGTTTTAGATAGTTCTTAGCCAGTTTTGATCTGAGTATGGGAATGCCTACCTCAGCGATGATATTTTCACATATATATATTTTGTGTTGAATGTTTTTATAGGTTCCAACTAGGGTATCCACAGGAAGATCCTTGAAATGATAAATTCCTTCATTCTTCTTAGATGATAAAAAATTATTCTCATCTACTACAGACTTTTCACTTTAGGGGGAAATCTGTTACACAAAAAATTGTCACCATGACTTTCTACAGTTTGTGTGAGTCCATCACCACTCATACCTACCTCCTTTGCAAGTCTTAAGCCTAAACTCTTCATGTCAAGCCTTGAAAATGAGAGAAAGACCTTAAAAATATCTTAAATCCTGGTTTCGCACTTTCTCCTAGCATTGCCTACGGTGCCGCACCCAATGGTCATGTCTCCTACAAACCTGACCGCTCTGTCTATTAAGTGATGGGTGTGAAACCCTGCAAAATTTAAAAAGGCATGAGTTCGCTCTTAAAAACTCACCTTGGGTCACTTCTGGATGCTTCTAGAAGGAATATTACGCTGGCAAGTCCGCTCCACCTTGGTTCATCCATTCCATAACTTAAGGAGCTAACTCCATAATAGAGGTGCTTATCCCGTTGAAGGAGGAACTTCTCCCTTCAATGGTGGATCTGCAACTTCTCCATTTGCACTATAAATTCAAGCATTGGGCTGGTTGTAGGGGGGTTAAAAGCTGAAGATTCTTGAGGGTAAATGCTGCTGGAAATTAGACTTCCTTTTTGAGCTTGTGAGAGAAGAGATCACATACCCTTCATCTCATTTGGAAGTGAGTGAGGCTTGTCAAGTAGAGGAGATCCTGCTGGACCCTGAAAGAGCTTGTGCAACATCAAGGCAAAGGTTGTAAGGTTCTTTTATCATAAAGTTAATACAATCAAGTTTATTTTCTCAATGAACTGTCTCTAATGGTTTATTTTATGAGCTCCTTGATCTTCATAATGAACATGTTTTATTATAGTATCTATGCAGGTGTTCTTTGATGTGTGTTTGTTTGTGTATGCAGGTTATTAAAAGGGAACTTCTTGAAGCTGTTGGAACAAATCTACCACAAAAAAGCATTGGACCGAGGTAGGGTCTATTACACCTCTTGGTTTTCATTTATGAATTGAAACATATTTAGAGAAAAGTAGATTTTCTTGTGCTGCTTGTTGCTAGATATCGTTCGATTCTAGGGAGATCGGTCTTGTCCGCAGGAACGATTTATCTGGCCAACACCAAGTTATACTTAACTATTTCCTATGTGTTGGAATATCCTAACATCCCCCCTTAAGAACAACTTGGGATAGGATTGAAGGATGTACAAATATGACACAATAAGAGAAGGAAGAAGGCATTAGAGCCTATGCCCCCTTAGTGACAACTTACTGAACTCCAACCATAAATCGAAGTTTAGTAAACTTTGCCTTTGTGAGAGCCTTTGCAAAGATGTCTACAACTTGATCATCAGTTGAACAATATTGCACTTCAAGAACATGGTCATAAATGAGATTTTTGATGAAGTGCATGAGTGGTTCAACATGTTTGCTGCACTGATGTTGGAATGGATCTTTGCATAGTTGAATGGTACTTTGATTATCACACCAAAGTGTAGTCGGATGTTGTTGATGAAAGCCAAACTCTGATAGGATCTGATGAAGCCACATGACTTCCTTATTAGCTTCTATGGTGCCATGATACTCTGCTTCTGCTGAAGAAAGAGAAATGGCACTTTGTTTCTTGCAAGCCCATGTAATAGGTCCAGAACCAAGAGTGAAGACATAACTTGTAGTAGACTTCTGATCATCAGGTTCACCAGCCCAATCAGAATCAGTGAAACCAACCAATAGAAGAGATGCTTCTGCACTATAATGAATCCCAAACTAAACTGTACCTCAAACATAATGAATTATTCTTTTAGATGCTTTCCAATGACTTTCATGTGGGTTTTTCATAAACCGAGCAATAAGGCCAACAACAAAGGAAAGGTCAAGACAAGTATGGGTCAGATACAAAAGTTTTCCTACAAGATGATGGTATAAGGTAGCATCAACTTTATGGGAAGTACAAGTGACTTAAACTTTGGCTCCAGACTAAAACGTAGAAGGGGTTGGCTTACAGTCTTCCATGTGAAAGTGGTGTAGAAGATCACAGACATACTTGGACTGGGAAAGGGAAATACCTTCCTTGGATTGTAAGACTTGAAGACCAAGAAAATAATGCAAGTGTCCGAAGTCTGTCAATTCAAACTTCTTTTTAAGGCTAGACTTCACATGGTTTATATCATTGGGATCACTACTAGTAAGGATAGGATCATCAACATAAATAACAAGAATGATAAGAGACTTACCCACTTTCTTGGTGTAGACAGTATTGTCAGAATGACACCTAGAAAAGTGAGTATCTAAAAAAAAGCTATCCATTTTGGCATACCAAGCCCGAGGGGCTTGCTTGAGACCATAAAGGGATTTCTTAAGCCAACATACAATGCTGAAGTTTGTTTGTATAAAGCCAGTAGGTTGTTCCATATATATTCCTTCATGCAAGTCCCCATGTAAGAAGGTGGATTTAACATCCATCTGATGGACCTCCCTTTTGAAAGAGGTAGCAAGGGAAAGAAAAAGGTGGATAGAGTTCATTTTCACAATAGGGGAGAAGGTTTCAGTATAGTCAATGCCTTCAACTTGTAGAAAAACCCTTAGCAACAAGATGAGCTTTATGTTTATCAACTTTTCCATCTAGTCCATACTTGGTTCTGTAAACCCATTTGCATCTAACAACTTTTCATCCCTTTAGAAGATGAACACGATCCCATGTATCATTTTCCAATAACGAACGATATTCTTCATTCATAGTTGCATCGAAATCTGGATGGCCTGAAACTTCTGCAAACGTGTCAGGATCATAAATCGCTAAAGCTTGATTCAGTAAAGAAGAGGCTCTATCGAACTGAGAACGTGTACGTCATTGATATGTAGGATCACCTAACACAGTACCTGCTGCATCTTAAGTAGCATGGACCCATTTTGGAAGCTGAGGGGCTGAAGGAGGATCCTGAGAAGGTGGGCGAGGATTGTCATCCTCGCTATCATCATCTAAAGAAGAAATATTGTTAGAAGTAGAAGTGATAGAAAGAGGTGGCATATCCACCAAACTAGGCTCGTAGGTCGATATATTTTTAGCAAAGTTTACATCTCTTCTAATTATAACATTTTTGGACTTAAGTGTAATAAGTCTATATCCTTTGACATCTCCAGAATATCCAACAAAAAAACATTTTTCACTCTTAGGTTCTAAAGCTTCATGTTTCTCATCTGGAATATGGGCCCCATGCTTCACTTCAATAACACGAAAGTGACTTACATCTGGTTTAATTGAGATCCATGCTTCTTCTGCGGTGATATTATTTAAAACCTTAGTAGGAGTGCAATTTACTATGTAATTTGCACAATTAATTGCTTCTGCCCAAAAATTAAGACTAAATCCTTTAGCTTGAAACATACAATTAGCCATTTCCTTTAAGGTGCGATTCTTCCTTTTAGCTACACCATTTTGTTGTGGAGTATATGGAACAATATGTTGCATTTGAATTCCATTCTCAGTGAAAAAGTTGATGAATTTGTTGTTAACATATTCTCCGCCATTATCAGATCTTAGCTTAAGAATTTGATGTCTAGATTGTTTTTCAACAAAGGCCTTTAAAGGCCAAGAACATGTTAAATACTTCACTCTTGAGTTTTAAGAAGTATACCCAAGTGCGTCTGGAGAAATCATCAATGAAACTTAAGAAATACTTATAGCCAGAGAATGAAACAACTAGAAGTGGACCACATAAATAACTATGCACAAGATGTAAAGGGGCTGAGGCGTGCCAAGAGGCATGTTTTTCAAAACTATCCTAATGATGTTTTTTGAGTACACATTCGGAACAAACACCATCTCTGCAAGAGACCATAGGAAGACCTGTCACCATATTTTCTTCACATGGATTTTGAAGGGAGCGATAGTTTAAGTGATCAAATTGCTCATGCCAAAGTTTGTTCACTTCATCATTATGAGAAACAAATACCAAGGGAAGAGTTGATGACCCAAAGTTGTTAAACTTATACAACCTTGTAGAATCATCAACAATGCCAGTAGCTAAAATTTATCTAGGATCTCTTAGGTCCTTAATTACAACATTGTGAGGTAAAAATTCAACAGTTTTACCTTCACCTGAGTGAGTTATTTGATATACAAATAGAAGGTTACAGGATAAGGTTGGAACACATAATACATCATTAAATTGATCATTGTCTAGATGAACAATTCTAGTCCCTACAACACTAAGAGATCTATCATCGCTAACATATATATTTTTGGTGTTACAATCATTTAAAGAAGAAAACATGGCTTTGTTTTTGAACATGTGATAAGAAGCTCCAGAATCAATGAGCCACTGAAGAGAATGAGAAGAAGAAGATACATTTAGTGCATAACCAGACCTTGATGCTTGACAACCACATGCACAAAGTACTATTCTTGAAGATGAAGATGAAGTTGAAGAGTGCTCCAAATGGTTGTTATGCTTCTTCATTGTTGCTTGCAAGGCTCCCATCTTCTTAGATTATTTGGATTCTAAGTGGCCATCTCGATTACAAAAGTTGCAATGTCTATCAGTCTCCTTCCCTTTGTTTTTATTTGCCTTATCATTTTGTTGAACTAATTTTTCATTTTTTTGATACTGAAAGTGCTTAGGACCCTTGTTTGGTTTATGATCATTCTTTTAGGATACAGCTTCTTAGGATTCTTTGAACTTGGTTGTTGTTGGGTGGGTAAGGTTTTGTTAGAAGAGTTTCCAAGATTAAAAAGACCAATATATAAGATTTTTTCTTGTTCTCTTATTAAAGAATCACAAAAGGCATCAAAAGAGGGGGACTTGTAGTCTTGTCCTTGAGAAATAAAGGCTTCTCTATTAGAATGGAAAGTGGAAACAAACATTGGGTAGGCTGGTCCCAACTTAGTAAGAATGTAATAGATAAGGCTACATCTTATCTTTTAACCTTAACACTTTCCAAGAGAAGTCTAAGGGTCTTGAACATGGACAAAAAATATTCAATGGAAGAAAAATTATTGGTGTCCAACGTAAGTAACTCATTTTCGAGTTGATGGGCAATATGGAATCTAAAGTCTGGAGAAATAAACATCCCTATCAACCCATGTTCTTGATCTTGCCTATTTTCCTATTTGGCTGCCTTATCTTCATCTTTAGGTTTAGTTTGTTGGCATGAGACTATTCTGTAAAGACCTTTACTTTTAAGTAAATCCACAATGTAGGACCACCATTAGAAGTAGTTGGTGCTGTCAAGAATAAATTGGCATGGAATTTCCATTTTAATAGAAACTGAAGTTGTAGATGTTGGAACTCAGCGTTCTAATGGAAATATCTCGAAAAATTAGGTTCATTAAAAAAATAGCACTGAAAACAGCTTCCGAATGAAGAAGTTATAACTTTTTGGAGAAAAGTTGTTGAAGATGCTGATGAAGTACATGAATGTATGGAAGTGAATGATAATGTTATATTTAAAAAAATCCCCCCCCCCTCTTCTAAACTTAGTCTATTTAACTCACTTTAAAAAAGATTTTATGTGACCCACTTTTATAAAAAAGTGAAAGTCACTTTTGCAATGGTACTTTATGAGTTACTCACTAAATTGTAACTTAATAAAGATAAAGAGACTTTAGAATTATAAGTGACTCACTTTTTATAATGGGTGAGAACACTTTTATATAAAGTAACTTTAAAACATAAGTTACATGTGCTTTTTGAAAAATTAACTCAACAAAAAGGAAGACTTGAACCCAAGACCTCTATTCTCATAAAGTAACTTTGGACCAAGTGAACTAGTTCAAAAGGTTAGTAATTGTTGGAAAAGAGTAGGGATTTTTTTTTTCTAAGGTCAATGAAGCTTTGGGGTGCATGCTTACTTGAAAAAACTCTTTTTTCCTGCAAAACAAAAAGCCACACAACCCAACGCGGACATGCAAAAAAAAAACAAACCTTATGGCTTAAAGTTAGCTTTCGCTAGAAACTAAATATTTTTATCAATGCTTATGACTTTTCGAGATCACACTAAGGCATGATAGAAAAGAGCATATGCATGAGGAAAATTCTTCATTTCTATTTCTGATTTACCAAAATCACACAGAGTCGTGGGGGGAAGAGCATACACAGAAATGAAAGGTACAGATCCTGTAATAAAAAATAGAGAGCTAAATAAACTGAAATAAACAGAGAGATGAGTAACTAAAACTGCAAATATACTCTGTATACCTCTAGATCTTAAAAATGCCGTAGTTAGGGCTACCAGAAACCTTTTCATGTGAAACGAAAGGGGTTCCTCACTGGAACAGATGCTCCTAACACAATAGAGTAGTCCTCTCGCCCGAAAGTAGTAAAAAACAATAGATCTAGGAAATGACAATCTAATACAATTGTATTGGCTTCAGATTTGGATCACCAACAGATGTGGCCCTCAAATAGCTCTGATACCATGTAGGAATTTACAAGGTAAGTTCCTCAGATAGAACACCAAAGCACACCGCTCACAAAAAAATCATAGATCAATACACCAATATTCTTGACGTGATTAAAACCCTCAAAGAGGGAAACAGTCCACGACCTGAGCCAACATGGCCACTTCAGGCAATTTATTAATAAAAGAATGAAAATTTACATAAGCTTCTCCCATGAATGGTTACCCTACAAATGGCCCTCCATGCTCTTTAAATAGAGATCATGGACCAATAAGGTATTAAACCATGGATCAAGTGTCGGTAATATCGAGGAGAGAATGAACCGTTAGAACACTTCATGTCTAGACCATATCGTGACCGTTAGATTGCAAGTTATAAATGTACATAGTAAAGAAACACACTTTACCTAACTCTACACTAGACCAATTTATACTTAACTATTTCCTATGTGTCAGAATATCCTAACAACCTCCCTGTCAAGATCCCTTAACTATGGACTCACCAATCCATGATTTAGCCATGGCTCTTCAAGAGCTAATTACGCTACAGTAACAGTGGCACACTCTAGGGCAAATGCAGATTGATACACGCTTTCAGTTGCCCAAATTCTTCGGCAAAATGAATGATGAGGTGGTTGATTCTTGGCTCCGTAATCTCTACAACTATTTCTGAACATCTCCAATGCTGGAAGAGGAAACAAAACTTCAAATCGCCAATCTATAATTGGAAGGCTTGGCACAAACATGGTGGGATACTCATCTTGATAATATGTCCTTAGTTATCAAACTTGGAGATCCTACAGAGACCATATCGACACCTATCACCTCTTGGGATAACTTTTTCCATACCTTAAGAGAAGGCTTCTATCCCCAAGGCTATATCCAAAATATCCTTGCCAAATTGTTATAGCTTCTACAACTACCAAATCAATCAGTGAAAGATTTCATTGAGGTCTTCTACAAGTTGTGCATTCAACTCCTTATCTCTGATCCAGAAAAGGAACTAATTCTCAAATTTAATTCTAGTTTTCTAATGGTTTTTCACTGAGAAGTTGAGTTGTTTGATAGTACTTCACTGGACAAGGAATTTATTTAGGCCCTAGCTATGGATCACAAAGTGGGTCCTCAAATACGATCTCCTCAAGCCATAAATTGTTGAAAATGGCAACAAGAAATGCTAAAAATAGAAGTGCTAAAAATAGCACTGCTATAAATAGCAATTTAGGTACCATTGTTGGACATAGCAACAAGGAATGAAAAATGGAAGTGCTAAAAATATCATTGCTATAAATAGCATTTCGGGATGGATTCCAATTTTAGTTAGTCCCTGAACTAAAATTGAGAAGTAAAATTCGAATTTGATCTTAGCTGCTATTTGTAAAATAATTAATTAATTCATCTTGAGTTAATTAGTCGTAGAAAATCAAACATGAAGTCTATGTGGGGGCGTGCAACAATTTCTACATTGATTGAGTAATTTATCCTTTATTTAAAGAGATAAGGATGAGTTGTAATATTGAGTTGTAATTAGTTGGCTCAGTTAACTGAGTCAAGTCCAGTTAGATTAATTCAAATAGCTTGTTGAATTAATTGTGAGTTTTGTTAGTTAATGCTTACATGCATGTAATTGCCGCACTTCAGATACTTGAATATTCTTTTATAAATAACTCATGCATGTCAGTTTAGTCAGAGACCCAGTTGAGATCAGAGGAAGGGACAATGTACTATCAGTTGGAGGATTTTTCCTATATAGGAAACTCATCCATGCAGAAGGAATTATCTCCTTTAGGTTTGTGTAGTTATTTCTAAGCCAAGTGAGCATTGTGAGGTGGGAATTCACACAAGTGGAAGCACTGGACCCTAGGAAAAACTGCGCATGGAAATAGGAGGCTTGGAGGGTAGAGGAGAAGTTTGTGAAAGCCTTTGACTACCTATGAGTAGTATTGTTTGATTGCAGAGAGAGCAAGATAGCTTGAGAGCTGATTCCTTTTGTAACTTGAACATATTTCCACTTGTATGATAATATAGAGATTGGGGTTTTAGGATGAGGCTTTCCCCGAGTTATTTCTTCTATCTTATGTGTGTTTGATTTCTCATTCTCAGTTATATGTGTTCTCATTGATCTTTCTATATTCGATTAAGCTTCCACAAAGTTTGTTGTAGAAGTAGATATTATATTTTGCTTTAGTACATTGCATAATCTATTGATCTATAGTGGGAATTTCTATATGGTATCAGAGCCAAGTTGATCAGAGTTCTGAACAATGTACGAAGCAAGAGAGTTTGAAATGAACTACATGGTATTGCAGCAAAGGTGATCAAGGCGAAGAAAAGCATATAAGAAGGGAGAATTTCTAAGTTTGAGGTTCCTGAATATAGAAATCGAGTTCTTATCACATCTCAATTTCATCAATGGTGTTCAGTGGTTTAATACTCGAGTATGCCCTTGATGGTAGCTCGAATTATATAGCCTGGAAGGATCGCATGGAAGTAGTATTAGAGGATAATGGTCTAAAGGCCTTCATTGATCAAGAAGTCCCCAAGCTAACTGGTGCTACTCAATTGGTGAAATGGAAGAAATCTGTGGCTAGAGCAAGGAGAATCCTCCTAGAGGGAGTTCGAGACGACATTGTCTTGAGCCTCCATGGGAAGGAAACACCATTTTCGATGTAGAAAGCATTGAAAGATCTATACCAGAATAGCAACAATTAGAGGAAGTTGGCACTGAAAGACAAGCTTCGAAAGATCAAGTGTGAAGAGGGTGACACGATCTCTACATATCTGAACAAGCTCGCCACCTACAGGGATGAGCTTGGAAGTGTAGGGATCACGACCGTTGATGATGACATGGTGAGTCTTGCACTCCTCGGTCTTCCTAAGAGTTGGCATAGCTACCATGACTTGGTTAATGGAAGAGAAAAACTATTAGATTGGGAACGACTTTGGTTGGATTTGATGCAGGAGGAGATAAGAAGAAGCATTAGAGATGGATCCTCATGCAAGATGATGAGGAAAATCTAGCCTTAGTGAGCAAGGCAAGGAAAGGGAAAGGGATGGTGCCCCATCCCAAATCCAGTTCTTCCCATGGTGGGAAGAATATTGACAAATTGAAAGTGCGATTCTTTCATTGTCATGAAGTGGGCCATTATGCTACGAATTGTCCACGGAAGAAATCCAAGAAGGGTTCCTTGAAGGGATCTAATGGTGAGGCACTGGTCACACAGTTTGAGCAAGATTTCTCACTTATCGCATGCATGGTTTCATCCATGGTGGGATGTATGTGATACTTGGACAATGGAGCTTCATTCCACATGTCAGGTGACAAGAATCTTTTCAGTACCTTGGAGGAGAAGGATCTCCAAATGTGGATTGAGATGGGCGATGATGGAAAGTACTGTGTTTCAGGTGAAGGTACGACTGTGTTTCAGAGGAATCATGGATATCCCCTCACCCTGACTGATGTATAGTATGTACCAGCTCTAAAGAAGAATCTTGTGTCCATTGCTATGCTAGAAGATAAAGACTATGATGTAGTTTTTAGTAAAGGAAAGGTATTCTTGAGGCATAACGATACTAGATAAACAAAGTGAATTAGGGTTCGAATAAAGAATCTCTACAAGTTGGAGGTAGACGACTTTGTACAATTAAGTTCCAAAGCCTACATGGTATTAGATCCAAGTTGATCAGAGTTGTCAATAGTGTACGAAGAAAAGAAATCAAAGTAAAAAGAAAAAAAAAAAAAAAAAAAAAATCGCGAGTTTCTAGAGCAGATATGAAACTTTTTGTGAAAAATTTTTAGAAACAAATAGCAGATCTAGATTCTTTGCAGAAAAATACCCAAATTTAAAAAAAAATCGGCTGAATCGGAGTTCAGATACGAGAGATATCGCTGATTTAAAATCAGCTCTTTTTCCAGAAAATTTCGTGATGGCGGGAAAGATGAAATAGATTGGTGTGCTAGCCAAGAACCTGTATGCACTTGAGGTACAAGATGCATGCAAAGCCTTGAAGAGCAGGGCAAAGGTTAGAGACTTGGTGGTTGAGAGGGAGAGTAAATTACCTCTCAACATGCAGTGCTAGAAGAAGTCTCGGACAATTGTGGAGGAGCCACAATTGGTGAAGCAGCTTCTTGAGGTTGTGGAGCAACCATAACTGGAGAAGCCGAGAGGAGATCAAGTGGAGGCATCCACTCATGAAAATACCTCTGGTAGGGGGAAATTTCAAACCAAGTGGGCAAAGGGATCACATGCATCCATACCTCCAGGTCGAAGGTGTGGTGATGTGGAGTGACAGTCCCAAGAAAGCTAGAATAGGGGCAATATCTTTGAGGTACGCAACCTATTTGATTAGACCTTGCTACGAGGGGTAGCAGGACTGGCTGAGTGGGTAGAAACAGATGTGGATGGAGTGGCAAAGAGAGCTACAATGCAGGAGTCCCAAGACAGCACAAAGCTTGTAGGCTATAGCAATGCGAGAGGCACAAGAGTGTTGCATCAATGCAGGATATTACAGAGAGGTGTGCAATCGTGCAAGATTTAGGGACTTGTTGCAGCTACTCAGAGGTAAGAGAGGGAGCATTTTTCAGTGGCAGATGGAGCTTCAACATCAGAGGATGTTTATAGCCCAATAGGGAGGTCAACTGAGAGTTTTTTTTGTTTCTAGAGTTTCTGGAGTAACAACACTTGGAAGAAGTGTTGAATGCAAAACATTCCAAAGGTTCAGGATTGAGTTTGAGTTGAATGCCTTTCTTGTTGAGAAGGAGTGTTGAAAATGGCAACAAGAAATGCTAAAAGTAAAAGTGTTAAAAATAGCACTGCTATAAATAGCAGTTCGGGTACCAGTGTTGGACATAGCAATAAGCAATGAAAAATGGAAGTGCTAAAAATAACATTGCTATAAATAGAATTTCGGGATGGATTCCAATTTTAGTTAGTCCCTGAACTAAAATTGAGAAGTAAAATTCGAGTTTGATCTTAGTAGTTGTTTGTAAAATAATTAATTAATTCATCTTGAGTTAATTAGTTGTAGAAAATCAAACATGAAGTCTATGTGGGGACATGCAATAGTTTCCCCATTGATTGGGGAATTTATCCTCCCGTTAAAGAGATAAGGATGAGTTGTAATATTGAGTTGTAATTAGCTGTCTCAGTTAACTGAGTGAAGTCCAGTGAGATTAATTCAAACAATTTGTTGAATTAATTGTGAGTTCAATTAGTTAATGCTTGCATGCATGTAATTGTTGCACTTCAGATAACTGAATATTCTGTCATAAATAACTCATGCATGTTAGTTCAATCAGAGACCCAATTGAGATCAGAGGAAGGGACAGTGTACTATCAGTTGGAGGATTTTTCCTATATAGGAAACTCATCCATGCAAAAGGAATTATCTCCTTCAGGTTTGTGCGGTTATTTCTGAGCCAAGTGAGCAGTGCGGGGTGGGAATTCACACAAGTGGAAGCACTGGACCCCAGGAAAAAATGCACAAGGAAATAGGAGGCTTGGAGGGTAGAGGAGAAGGTTGTGAGAACCTTTGATTGTCTATGAGCAGTATTGATTGATTGTAGAGAGAGCATGATAGCTTGAGAGTTTATTCCTTTTGTAACTTGAACATAATTACACTTGTATGATAATACAAAGATTGGGGTTTTAGGCTGAGGCTTTCCCTAGGTTATTTCTTCTGTGTTATGTGTGATTGATTTCTCATTCTTAGTTATATGAGTTCTCATTGATCTTGCTCATATTCGATTAAGCTTCCGCAAAGTTTGTTGTAGAAGTAGATCTTGTATTTTGCTTTAGTACATTGCATAATCTATTGATCTACAGTGGGAATTTCTAAATAAATGGTCCATCTCCCTCTAGTTCTTCTAATGTAGCCTCTGCCTCATCCCCCACACCTCACATTACCCCCTAATATACATTTCATAAGACCAACTCACATTCTTATGCATATTGTAAATTACTAAAAAATCTATGCCCTAACAAGACTCTTTTTACAGAGGTCGAGCAATCAAATGCCACTAACCCACTTGCAATTCTCTCAATAACCTTACCAAAGTGGACCCCTCTCTCATCCTCATGATTGCTAATGCACCAAACACCTATGTTGCACCTATGTTTACCCATAATTGTGAAATCAAACATGAGTTAGCCACTCTTATTCTCAACAATGGGAGTCAAAAGAATCTTGTGACACAGGACTTGGTTCAATGCCTTTGCCTTCCCACCACTCCACACCCACAGCATTATCAACTATGTTGGGTTGAAACTATCGATCCTCACCTTACCATATCCCAACGATGTGATGTAACCTTTGCTATTTGACCTTTCTGTGATATTGTAGTATGTGATGTTTCTCCTCTCAATTGTGTCGATTTGTTACCGGGCATTCCATACCAAGAGGCTTGACATACTCTTTATCATGATAAATATCACCAATACCACTTGCAACACGATGGGCGCACCTATGTGCTCACATCCTAAGCTAGCACATCAACCCAACCTTCTATTGGAAAAGCTCCCTTTAATTGAGTCAATTTAAACCAATGTGTTTTTTCTTGCTTGGTTTGCCCTGTCAAGCCCAACAACCTCACCAATATGGTTTCCCCTACAATGACTCCTCTACTCCAATAATTTGTATATGTCTTCATCCAACCCATAGTGATGCCTCTAGAACCCTCTATTGAACATAAAGTCAATCTTATTCCTGGTGCTTCCTTACCTAATACCCCATCTTATCGCCTCGCTTCATGTGAGGTCATTGAGATAGAACGCCAGATTAAACACTTGTTGACATCTAGTCATATTCAACCTTCATCCTTTCCATGTGCATATCTAACTTTTATTATTCCCAAAAAGTATACTTCTAAATGGTGCCTAGTGACAAACTACTAGACCATTAATAAATCCATTATTAAAAACTGCTACCCTTACCCTGCATTGAGGATTTTGTGGACCACTTAAATGGGGCTTGTTTCTTCACAAAACATGGATTTGATTGCATGCTACCATCAAGTTCACATGCATGCAACCAACACATGGAAAATCTATTTCAAAACAAATTTTGGGCTATTTGAATGGTTGGTCATGCCATTTGGACTAACCAATACACCAACTACCTTTATGAGATTCATTATTGATGTTTTCCGGGCACACTTGGGTAAGTTTGTGGTCATTTACCTTCATGATATTTTAGTATTCAGTAAATCTTGGGAAGACCATCTTCAACACATTTGCATCATACTTGAATTATTGCGAGCACATCACCTTCAGGGCAAAGAGAAGAAATCCTATTTTGGACAAACATCAGTTCAATATTTGGGATTTATTATTAACAACACAGGGGTTTGCTCAGATCCCTCTCGAGTATAAGGATTTGGTGCAATGGCCAACACCTTCCAATGCACATGACCTAAAGAGCTTCATGGGAGGTACTAATTTCTATAGAAAAATTGTATCTCATTTCCCACAGATGGATCGCCCTTTGCACCATTTGTCAAACCAAGAAAATTTTGCGTGGGATGTCGAATCTAAGTGACAATTTTCTCAACTCAAGAATGCATTATGCACCACCCTTGTTCTTTGTTTTCCCGATATGAATCAACCATTTGAGATGGAAATCGATGACTCTCAATTTGCCATTGGGGTTGTTCTTAAATAGGGAAGTCACCCTGTGGCATACCATTCTAACGTGCTTGCACATGCTAATCTCATCTACAAAACAGATGACAAGGAATTCTACAATTTAGTGCAAGCATTGAAACAGTGGCGCCATTAAATTATTAACAAGGATACCATATTCAATTAGTTCATCATCCACTAATCTTCATCAACTCACAATGCAATATTCAAGAGAAATGCCATCTAAAGTGGGTTGTTTACATTCAACACATCCATGTGGTGATTAAATTTAAGAAGGGGGCAACTAATAAAATGGCTAATTTATTAAGCCGAACACCTACTCAGGTTCTACACATTCTAGAGGTGTGTTGTGCTACATATGATGCCTGAAACTATATGTATGCAACAGATATGATATTTGGGGAGATATGGGAAGCTATGCAACAACCTACAATAATAAACCAAACTCCCTTTCTTGATTATACCATTCGTGATGGTTGGTTGTATAAACTTAACCAGCTATGTGTGCCATAATCTGATGATCATCTCCTTTTCATCCGTGAAGCACATGCCTCTTCGTATGGAGGCAATTTTGGCACAGCGAAGACCATTCTCAATCGTTAATTCCACTTCCATTGGCCTACCTTACCCAATAAAGTTGAAAAATTCCTTTGGACATGTTCTTTCTATTCACAAAGTAAGCCCTCAAACTGTAAGCATGGTTTGTATCAGCCATTTCCAATTCCTTCTCATCCTTGGAAATCCATTTCCATGGAAGTTTTAAGTGGTATTCTTACCACTTTCTACAAACATGATGCTATTTGGGTAGTGGTCTATTGTTTCTCCAAGATGGCTATCTTTCTTCCTTTTAAGAAGACTACCTATGCTACTCAGACTATAGATCTCTTTTCCAACATGTTTGGCCACACTTTGGTTTGCCAAGTAGAATTATTTCTGATTGTGACTCTCATTTTCTTAGTACATTTTGGCGTACTCTTTGGTATTTTTTGGGTTTCTAACTTCATTTCTCCACTTCCTCTCATCCACAAATAGATGGAAAACCCAAAGTTGTCGATCATACTTTGGTTCAGTCCCTTCGTAGTTAATTTTCTAGAAACAAACAGTGGCATACATATTTGCACATCATTCAACATAGTTAAAATAGGGCTACACACTCCTCAAATGGTTTCTTGTCTTTTCAGTTTCGTTTTGGGTTTTAACCAAGTGCACCCTATGAGATGCCATTTACTCTCACCCCTTCTAGGTTTGCACATCAACAACAGGAACAAAAAATTAGGTCAACATTTCATGTACTCCATATCTCAATGCGAGACTCAAGTAAATGCTTCTTTGCAGGTAGCCCTAGATCATGCCAAATAGAGGCATTACAAGCAGCGAACACCTTTGTATTTTAAATTTGTAAATCACATTTGGATCTTGTTGGACAAGCAACGCTTCAAGGGCCAGCACCATATGTTGTAACCTCTATGATATGGCCCATATATTGTTTCGGAATGCATTAGTGATAATGCATATCACTTGGACTTTCCTTCCTAGCCTGGCATCCATGATGTGCTTAATGTTAATAATCTCAAGCTCTTTGAATCACCTCTTCTTGAGGAATCTATTCCAGTTCATCATCCAATGGATAATATTATATATTTTCAACCTCCTCTACACAAAGATACGATTCTTGACTACAAGAAACGGAATATATGCCAGCAGCCATACTTCTCATATTTGGTTGGTCAGAAGGGACACACACCATTGCAAGCAAAATGGATGACTGCAAAAGCATTGCAACATGATTTCCCTCATTTGATGGAGGAAGTAGGGACGCTTCCTACTCTAAACAAGGTGGAATTTGGCAACTGAGAAAGGAACATAGATCATAAACCACTAACTGATTTGGAAACCAAGAAAAAACACACTCCTTTCCTTGGAAACATCTAAGAATAGAAAAGATCAAAACATCTAAAAAACTAGGAAAGAAGGAAACATCTCAATGTATTTTCTTTATCTAATAATGTATTTGATTTTTCTGTAATATCTTTTATAATTAGATATTCAAATAAGGAGAATGTTTGCATTGTTTATAAAATTCTCATCTCTCCCTCATAATAAATTATGATATTATTTCGAGAGGTGTTGTGTGATTCTCTTTTCTTGCATCTATAATATTATATGATTCTCTAAACCAATTTTTCATATTTGTAAGTAGATCAACCTAAATTACTCATGGAAGGGCCTGGGACATGTGAAGAGTAATGTATGTGTGCTATTAGTTAGTTTCATTAATTCAATTGTTTAATATGGTTCTTACGTGAAGAGAGTTTCGTGGTCATTTTGATTGTAACAAGGATGAAGCAGTCATGATTTAACACCTTGCAAGATAAGTGCATCCACTTCTTGGAGTTGTATACCATTGGATGTTGGAACTGTACACCATTTGTTGAGGTCACTTATTAATAACTAAGAAAGAATTGAAGGTGCTTTGGACTGTCAATGCAACTGACAGGTAATGCAATTATTTTAGTGATCAAGAAAATTTGAAATTTCAATGGAGTTAGGTGCATTGAAGGCTAAGAGCATGCTATGTTTGAGGTGTAGTAGCTCAAACGACAATTGTCGATCTACTAGGAAGGAAAATACTTACCAGCAGAGTTGTACCCTGATCACTCGTTACCCTATAAGGACTTCTTGAGATTTGAACACTCGCCATGCTGACTTATTTTTATTCTTTTCCCTCAATTTAATCTCCACCAGCCTTTTACATTCTTTCCTAATAAATTGATCACCCATGATATACTCCAAGATGTGAGAAATTCATTTTATTCCTACCATTTAGATGACTGCCACCATGATGGTGTTATACAGTTCTTTATTGAGTACAATATATTTCCGATAGTGGGGTGATATGATGTTTATGCATTTTTTTGTATTTAAACTATGCCCTAGCCTAAACACATTACAGTGTTGTTTAGAAGATAATAGAAATTTAGACATGATTTTTAGAAAATCTGGCATATTTTTTTTTTAAATTAGGGTTACAGCCTTCAAATTTCAGGATTTGGATACCAAGAAGTTCTTGGTGGTACTAAATCTATTTCTACCATAAAAATAACATTTGAAACACAGCAACAATTGAATTTATTTGAAAATATTTCACAGAATTCCAACCAAAAATTCTTCAATGGGTGAAGTTGTGGCCTCATTAGAAAACACCTTTTAACTATGAATTAACATCCCATCAAGAAGCTATTCGTAATTCCTCAAAATTGGAAGATGGGCCAATGGCATTAAAATAAAAGGAAAATGTATATTCAAAATGGTTTTCTTAAGTGCAAGTAAAGAAATCAACATGGTGTTAATAATGTGTGTGGGTGCACAAAATCTGAATTACCAATTGAATAAAAGTCGAGAAGAGTGTCTTTATATTTTGAAACTCACCAAGACTTTAGATTAAGTGGAATCACTATTGCAGAAGGTAGCTACTCTCCATGTGGTTTGATACAAACACTGATAGGTATGACAAGAGATGTTGTATGATAATTGAGGTTACAATGACTGAGTTCTTTAACATGTTATGATTGACATGAAAGATGGTTGGGTTTACTATGACCAAGAATATTACATGGGAATTAAGGTCTAACAAAAATTAAAATTGTGGAGAAGAGAGTTTCGCATCTCAATATTACGAATTAGTTAAATAAGATTGGAGACATCAACATTAAATGATTGCAGTGAGACTGAACTAAACTAGACTAACTGAAATTGAACTACGACACTTGGATGGACAACTTTTACATCTAATAGATGGTTGGAATTATATTCTCCAACACTCTCCTTAATTACAACCACGTAAAAATTTAATTAAGATTCTTGTTGTTTTATGTCTAAGCTAGGATTACAATTGACTTCAACTACATTTACTTTTCTTCTTCTCTTCTTCCAGATCCTATAGCCTCTAAAGTGTTTCAATGTTTTCTTCTTGTTGTAACTTTCAAACCTTAGTTTCTTCATTTTTTGGTGTAGGTATTCCATTGTTCCAGGTTGTCTAAGCACATCCTAAACTTCTTCAAAACTCGTCTTGTATGTGTACAACTACCACAGCTCATCTCTTGATGTGTGATCTTCATCATCATTTTGCTGCAACATAAGTTTATAATAAAAAACGCTTTCTTCTGGACTCTAATATCTAAAAATTTCATAGATGTTTTCATTGTCCAAGTTGTATTCAACGTTCATTTATGCAACTTCTATGTATAATTTATCAAGACATGGGGTTGCAAGCCATGCTTCAAGGAACTTTAACTCTTCTTCATAATCATTTTGTTTACCTACACATTGGAAATCAATGGTAAGTGTAAAAACATCTGCAGAACCACATTGGTTCTATTCCTTGTGCTCTACAATGAGAACTTTCTCCTGTTGCGCTTCCTTCTCTGCCTCTACCTCTGTCTCTATTTTCTCTTTGTGGGATTCCTTATTTTCCTCTGTCTCTATCTCTGTCTTTGTCTCTGTCTTTTCCACTTCTTTACTAACATGTGCTACTACAAACATGTTGCATTCCACTTGGTTTTCAGACTCAAGTGGGTTTTTCTCACCGAATAACATCATATCAATCTGATGTTTCTGTTGCAACATCTACAACCATTCATTTGCAACCATTAATCTTCATCCAATAATTCTTCATCAAAATTTACATCAACAATATTAATTGTTTGATTCACCATAGCATTGACTTCTCCAATGACAACTTCATTGTCATCAACAAGCTTTGTTGCTAAATTCACCAAATCTCTGTCCTCTTGTGGCTATACACAGTGGGTTTCAAAAGTATACGTGTGCTCTTTCTCTTCTTCTTCTGTAGATTATTTACAGTCATCATCCACTTGTGCGTAAGCATAATGGGATTCACCAAACTCTTCATCTTTACCTAGATTGCTCCCCCTTACACCAAAACTCCTTTCAAGGGTATCCCATGCCTCCTTGTCTGTCTTGGCATCTGAAATGAGGGGAAGAATATTGTCATCTACAAATTATTTTATGCACTTTAATGCAAAGGCATCATTTTTCCTCTTCATTTCAAATTATTTCAAAAAAGCTTCATACATGATTAGCTGCTACTTCTACTTTCTTAGCCTCTTGGATTTTCCCATTATTGAGAATTCACTCACTGTGGCTCAACAAGCAAATGTACTTCCAAACATAATAGTTGTCTACAAAAAAACATCTTTCCAATAATTTCTCTGTTACTCAACATTGAAAAAAAGAAAAAGAAGAAATGTCTACAATTTTTCACAAAGGCGATGCTTTCACAAAATCCCTTTAAAAACACCTTGCAAACTCTTTTTCAAATCCTTTAATTAAAAAAAACACACATTTTAAAAAAAACAACACTTTCAAAAAAAATATTTAATAAAGGAACCCCTTCTTTAAATTAAAGGAGCCCCTTCTTCAAAATCCCTCTTTTAAGAGAACTGTGAAAAAAATACTCCAAAACAAAGTCCTTTTTTAAAAAATCCTTATGATCCTTTCTTTTTAAAAAAGGCTTTTGAAAAGAAACGTTCACCAACATCTTTAAAAAAAAACACAAATAGAACCTTTTGTCTTTTCATGAACGACTTTCCTTTTAATTTTTTGCTGCCTGTTGCACCGTGTTTGACCTTCGTTCAATTGAAGGCTTCATCTGATTTAGTGAGCCATTTGATTAACACAACACTCGTTATTGTTCCGGCTGATACAACCACTCTGTATGTCGTTAGCGTCAATGCCCTTTTTGATAATGTGTTTATGCTTTGAGACACATTTATTTACACTTTTGTAATTTTGTAGACACTTTCAAGACCAAGAAGTCAAGAATGAGAAGAAGCACTCTGTTTTTTTGAAGAAATTGGTTGTGTGAAGTTGGTTGTAATGAAATGAAATGATATTTTAAGGTTTATGAGACTGAAAATAGTCTATGAGACCATTAATTTTCTGTTTTTTGCTTTTTGCAATTCAATTTTTTTTATGATTTAAATTGATTATGAGTTGGCCCAACCTTCCAAAAATCCCCTTGCTAAAAAGACAATGCCAAGGAACTGGTGCTAACATGTTCTCGTAACTTTCTTTGGTCTTTGAATGCATCACATTTCAAAATGAAATGTTTTTCCAATTCCACTAGCCCAGAGGTGTAAAATGTACACATCCTTTCTTCCCAAGCTTCTTTAGGTGTTTTACACCATCCTATTTCACACCGAAGTTGATACGAGTTGGTCCTTAATTGAACAATAAGAAGCTTTTCCCTCTATGAAATGCTAGCTCCAATGAACTCTTTTTGTTGTAGATCACATGTAGGGTTGAATTCCTCAATGTAGTACTTCTTCTTTCTACCCAACTCTTTTGCCCATACCTTTTTACAAGACTTCTCCATAACAAAATTCTTTAGCTCCTTGCTATTTGTGGGACAGACATTGAGGTAGATATTCCATTTTTGCATCCATGTGTAGTTTTGTTTCATCCATGTTTTCTCTCTTTCATTCATGCCTCCATTGAAGATAACATTAGGCCATCTACCTACTCTCATTTTCTCAATCCTTTTTAGATATTTTATGAACCGCACCATAGCAATTTCTTCGATGGGAGTTTGTTATGAACCAGCTCAAGAAAAGATAGAAAAGATAGATCAACGCCTTAGAATTCAACCTCTTCGAGGGGGCAACCTCCTTTACATTACATAAATGAAAAATTCTTGGATGATTCAAATGATAAAACCTCCTTTCTATATATAGGAGTCTAAGGAGTCACAATATAACCCAGCCGACCTAACAATAATAATATAAAGCCACAAAAATAACAATAGAGGGATTCTATGGGGCCAGTAATAACAATATGGGGGAAATAGGGGCACAACAATATTAATAAGGGGTACAACTACCATAGTAATGGGGTAATCCACTAGTATTATAGGGACCCAACATGCCCCTCTCCTTCAAAAAAGTGTTGTCCTCAATGCTTGAGTAGTTCTGGATGCTTCTGTATAAAATTCTCATCCTCCCATGTGGAATCTTTAGCAAATAAGTTCTTCCACTTGATAAGATACTCTGAAATTGATTGATTTCGTAGCTGTCGAGTTCTTGTTTCTATGACCGCTTCCAGTTCCAATATAATTTTTCCTTCCTCATCAAGTTCTGGCAATATTGTTTGAACTAGGAGCTTATCTCCTATAAACTTCTTTAAACATGAAAAATGGAAAACTGTGTGCAATCGAGAAGCTGCAGGAAGCTCTAATTTGTATGCCATAGTACCAATCTTTTGCAACACGTTGTATAGACCATAATACTTTGGTGATAATTTATTATCCTTCTGAGCTTGCTTGAGGGACATTTTCTTATGTGGTTGTAGTTGTAGGAATACCCAATCACCTACATCAAAACTTCTTTCACTGTGATGTTGATATGCCTGTTGTTTCATTATATTTTGTGCCAACATGAGGTTATCCTTTAAGAGTTGTAGGACTTGTTTTTGATGTTCGATGTGATGTTCCACTACTTGAACCTTAGAATTTTCTCTTAAATATGATGTGATCGATGGTGGATGATATCCATAAAGTGCCATAAATGGGGTCATTTTTGTTGCTGTATGCAAGGAAGTGTTATACCACCATTCAGCCAGAGGCAACCATTTGACCCATTGTGTATGTTTATCATATACAAAGCAACGAAGATATCCTTCCAAACATTTGTTTAATATCTCAGTTTTCCCATCAGATTGAGAATGATAAGATGAGCTATGAGCTAACTGAGTACCAAGACAAGAAAATAATTTTTTCCAAAAATTTCCAGTGAAAATGGGATCTCTGTCACTTAAAATAATCTTTGGATTCCATGTAGCTTTCGAATTGTTTCCATAAATGCAGAAGAAACTGTACTGGCTTTAAATGGATGTGATAATGCACAAAAGTGTGCATACTTGGTAAGTCTGTCAACTACCACCATAATGACACTCTTTCCCTCAGACTTGGGTAAACCTGTGATAAAATCCATTGAAACCTCCTCCCAACGTTGGCTTGGAATGGATAAAGGTTGTAATAGACCCGGTGTCTTAATTGTTTCAACTTTATTTTGTTGGCAAACCAAACATTCCGCCACAAACTTTTGAATATCTGATTTAAGGCCATCCCAAAAAAATTCCTTCTTAACCTGTGGTAAGTTTTTAAAAATCCTCAGTGCCCTCCTAAGGGAGAAGTGTGCAATTCCATAAGAATCTTTTGTTTTAACTGGGAATTCTTACAAAGGTATAAGCGATCTTTGTACCATAACAAATCATTTTCCCAACTAAATGTATCAGACGTACTAGAATCGTATTGTAACTTTCGAATAAGTGCCACACTTCTTCGTCATTCTTCCATTCCTCCCTTGCTTCATTTATCCAATCTGGTTGGATAATAGAAATGGCACACAACAATGCTTCCACATCCTCATCCTTTCTGAGAGTGCATCTGCCACCACATTTTGCTTCCCTTTTTTGTAGATGATTTCAAAGTCATAATCCAACATCTTTGTGACCCACTTTTGTTGCTCTTCAGAGGATAATCTTTGTTCTAAAAAGTATTTAAGGCTATCATGATCCGTTTTTACCTTGAAGTGTCTTCCCATTAGGTAGGGTCGCCATTTCTTAAGTGCATGGATTATTGCCAACATTTCCTTCTCATAAATAGCTTTGTGTAAAAACTTTCCCTTGATTGGACGACTTTCAAAAGCAATGGGTCTTTCATCTTGCATTAAAATAGCACCAATTCCATTTCCTGAAGCATCACATTCCATAGTAAAGGTTTTTGTGAAGTCCGGTGTAGCTAAGGCTAGTGCTTGGCACATTGCCTCTTTAAGATGTTCAAATGCCTTTGTTGCTTCCGAAGTCCATGAAAATGCATCTTTCTTCAATAATTTTGTTACAGGTGCTGCTATTCTTCCATAATTCTTTGCAAACTTGGGATAATACGCTGTCAACCCGAGAAATCCTCACAGATGCTTTATGGATGTGGGGATTTTCCATTCCTTAATGGCTTTAATTTTGCTAGGGTCTACCTTAACTCCTTCATGAGATACGATATGACCCAGATATTCTACCTCTTGGACTCCAAAGAAGCATTTGGATCTTTTTGCATATAAGTGTTTCTCCTCCAATAGTTGTAGCACCCTGTCAACATGTTCAACATGATCCTTCCAAGACTTGCGGTAGATTAGTATATCATCAAAAAATACTAACACAAATTTTCTAAGGAATGGTTTGAAAATTGAATTCATCAAACCTTGAAATGTTGAAGGTGCATTGGTAGGACCAAAAGGCATGACCAAAAATTCATAATGACC
>APFE030841969.1:233245-288704 GCA_000404065.3 Pinus taeda | reverse complement strand
TTGTTTCTCCTCCAATAGTTGTAGCACCCTGTCAACATGTTCAACATGATCCTTCCAAGACTTGATGTAGATTAGTATTTCATCAAAAAATACTAACACAAATTTTCTAAGGAAGGGTTTGAAAATGGAATTCATCAAACCTTGAAATGTAGAAGGTGCATTGGTAAGGCCAAAAGGCATGACCAAAAATTCAATGACCCTCATGAGTTCTAAATGCTATTTTTGGAATGTCTTCAGTCTTCATTATGATTTGATGATATCTTGAATGAAGATCCAACTTGGTGAAGTAAATTTATCCATGCAATTCATCCAGTAATTCATCAATGACAGGAATGGGAAACTTACCTTTAATAGTTAGCTTGTTGATCTCCCTATAATCCAGACACATGCACCATGATCCATCCTTCTTATGCACTAATACTACTGGAGTAGAGAAAGAAATTTGACTCAGTTGAATTATACGAGCCTCTAGCATTTCTGCAGCCATACATTCACTTTCACTCTTTTGGGCATAGGGATATCTGTATGGCCTGATGTCTGGAGGAACACTTTCTGGAATCAGATGAATAGCATGATCATGATCACGAATAGGTGGGAGACCTTTGGGAGTCTCAAATTCCATGGAATGATTGTTCAAGACTTCCTAGAGATCTAGAGAAATAGATGATTCCAATCTGGAAACATCTAGCGAACATAATTGTGCAAATACACCCTTTGTTCCTTTTTTAGAAGCTTTTTCATACCGTTAGAGCTAATTATCTTTCCTGGTTTCCCTACAATACCCCTTAATTAAACTTCCTTTCCTTCCATAGAAAATTTCATGAAAAGTTCTTGAAAATTAAAAGCTATTGTACCCAAGGATTGTAGCCATTGGACTCCTAGTACAACATCAGCACCTCCCATTGGAATGGAAAGCATTGGGCTAGTCAATACATATTCTCCCATGGGTAGCTTGATATTATGCACTTTCTAGAGAAATTTATTGTTCCTCCATTTGCAATCATCACTTGACACTCTGGTGCTGGATATAGGAAGCAATTCAATTCTTTTGCTACCTTACAATGATAAAATTGTGGGTACTTCCTGAATCAATCAACACTATTACCTTTTTCTTCTTGATTTGTCCTTCTATCTTGATGGTTTGAGGAGTGGTAATTCTAACCAATGCCTTACAAGGTAGATTCATTTGTTCTTCATCTAGGCTTTGTTCCTGGAGTATATCCTCTTCTTTTGACCTTCTTGCTCCTTTTCTTCTTCCTCTTCACAATCTATGTAGAATAATTTCTTCTCAGCACACTTATGACCTTTAGTGTATTTACTATCACAACTGTAAAAAAGCCCTTTTGCTCTTTTTTCTTCCAATTGTTGTGGTGTCAACCTTATAGGTTGTGGAAGACTAAGGGAAACAACACTTCCATGCTTATAGTTGTGAGTGGTATGCTTCCTAGTTGCCATAATTTTGCTTTCCATTTTTCTTGCTAACCTGAATGCCTTCTCTAATGAATTAGGTTCCCAAAGGCGAACATCATGTTGAATATTATCCTTTAAAGTCCCTATGAACACATCAATTCTATGCTCCTCTAGAATATTTTTTACCCTTATGTTCAATTGTTGGAACTTCTCAATGTGCTCCATTATTGAACCCTTTTGTTTGAGACTTATCAATTGGCTAAAAAAAGTGTTGCTTTTTCTATCCTCATAATGTGTTGTCAATTCTTCTGTAAAAATTGCCCAAGTGATAATTTGTTTATGAGAGCAAAGCCATTGATACCATAAAAACTGATTTGGTTCCAAATATAAAGTTGCAATACGTACCTTTTTTGTGTTTTGCACATTATTGAGATCGAAAAATTGCTCCATTTGTAATATCCATGTTGCGGGATCCTTGCCATCAAACTTCCTCATATCAATTTTTGGAATATGGTGGGTCTTCGATCCAAAATTAGTGTCTATGGAATCATGATTAACATTTCTTTTGTTCTCATCATGAGTTTCCTTTACTACCCTTTCACCATTAGTGACCATTTCTTGTAGCAACTTATTCATATTTATCTTCAATTCTTCCATGTCTGTCTTCCAATTGTTCTTCCAATCATCCATCTTAGCTTCCATGTGATTCATCTTAGCTTCCACATCCTTTATCTTAGATTCCATGCCATTTATCTTAGTTTCTGTTAGCTTTTGTGAGCGTGACATTTGTTGCACTTGTTCTTGTAATTCTGATATATCATGTAGCATTTCTTCCTCTTCTTCATGAGTCATGCTAGGGCTTTCAGGTTCCTTACTAGGTGTTTGCATTTTTTTTCCTCGGGGAATCTGCTACTGATAATAATGTTCTAATATGCCCTTTGAATTCCTTCAAAATAAATTTTCAAACCAATCTTAAGCAAAAATTTAAAAGAATCTACACACCTTTTTTCACTTTGTAGGAGCTCGATATTGCCTCCGATGTATCTCTGTACTTTCAAATCATCCAATTCTCAAATTACGATCTACAGTAGTCCTCTTTGTCCTATTTCCAATGCTGTCAATTTGATCCAAATTGGATTCTCCAAGGAAGAGTTATGCAAAATCTCCCACAATGACCTGATTATAGACTAGTTCAGTAGAGCGAACTTGCACGACATGCCGCGAGTCACTGTTTCGACCTTTGACTCTAAAAGATATATAAAAGAGACTACCATCCATCCTGTTTCTGTACCTTCTTACAAAATTTCAATCAAATGCTTAGAGCAAAATTTATGACAATTTTCCTTAGGTCACCTGTTTGGAATGAAATTTAGGAGTCTGCAAGAAGACCAACTTCCTCAGATCATATCTCTGAAAATATACCGCAAACAACACTAAAATTTGGACTCAAGATTCAGCACGATTTCTTCTCAAATGGGTTTTGTTTTTATCTTCTGAAACATCACCGAAAAGAAGTTATAGTGAAAATTCCACGATGACCTATTTGGAGTAGCAAAACCCTAGAATCCAAAGCTCTGATACCAAATGTTATGAAACCAGCTCAAGAAAAGATAGAAAATATAGATCACGCCTTAGAATTCATCCTCTTCGAGGGGGAAACCTTTTCCTTTTTTTTAACCCATTAACCATAACAATTGAAAAAACAATCTTGGTGATTCAAATGACAAAACTCCTTTCTTATATATATGGTCTAAGGGTTACAATATAACCCAGCCGACCTAACAATAATAATATTAAAGCCACAAAAAAACAATAGAGGATTCTATGGGCGCCACCAGTAATAACAATATGGGGATAATAGGGGCACAAAAATATTAATAAGGGGTACAACTACAATAGTAATGGGGTAATCACTACTATTATAGGGACCCAAAAATGGGTTCTCCGAGCCAGAGACACTCATCATGTACTAATGTCAGTAGTTGGCACACACAAATTTTGTTGACGATGGTGTGATAGAATTGTGGTACCCACAACATGTTGAGGAGCCCTGTGCCTTCAACTCCAACCACCCAGGTCATTGGTTCAAGGCACATAATTCCCAACTCCTTGTAATAGAATTTTTTGAGGTACTTGTGTGGCACCAATTGGGGAAACTTTTCATGGCACCCAAGGTCCCAATATTCCATTTTTAGATTTGGTATCTGATAAAAAAATGAACCTTCAAACAACATATTCTCTTGTAATAAAGGCATAAATACCATAAAATTCGTGGCACCTGGATCTTTGGATACCTTCACCGTAGAGTTACGAGGTGGTATGTATTTCGGTAGCCAAGTTATTGGTTCAACCTCTTCTACATAAAGCTCCTTTATTTCTCCCCCATGCATTTCTTCCTTATCCAGATCCATTGGCTCTGTCGACTATTTGGGATTATCAATTTTTCCCTTCTAGTGGATTTCTATAGGGTTTTCCTTGGTGATTGTTATACCGACACTTCCTGAGGCTTATTTTGTTTCATGGACGTGGACGGTTTAGGCCTAGGCAACCTAGGCATGATAGTAGGTACTCTGGTAGACATAGGTTCGACTGGTGCTGGCTTAGCTAGGGTTGGCTCCATCTCTGAGAGAGCTGTAATCATATTCTCAATGAAACTCTTTTAGAAGAATTCAGCCATGTTTGCTAACTTTGGTCATGAAAATAGTGCTTCCCAATTTGGCTTAGACATATATCACTACTCTTGGCACAAAATCAAGGCGAAAATTATTAAGGCAAACTCTCAGGAATTAAAGTGTTTGAATGAAGAGTGGCATGCCATATTTATAGACCAATTTGAATTAAAATCCAACTGTTCCCTCCAATTCTTGGTCATTAATGCACATTTGGCAGCAGATTTCCAAAGATATGCATCTTAAATTCTCCCCCCCACTCCTTTCAATGGAAATCTCCATCCAATCAGCTGCAGTGCTACTAATGGTCACTTTTTGGCCAGGTTATGTGGGGCTGCTAGCACATCTTCTTTGGCGCAAGTCTCTTTCGTACCATCCTTCAACTTATCGCTTAGCCCCTTCACTTTTCATTTCTAACTCTCAAGCAATGTACTTTCAAGTCTCGTACCTCCTTTCAACTGCCTGGAGTACTAAGACTATCCCACAATCATATAGTCATTTTCAGGGGTGGGATCACCCATTTCCAACTTCAGTCGACTTCTTTTGACCTTTCCCATAAATAATTCGCGATTCAACTTCGTGAGCTTAATTGTGCCACCATCTATAATTTCCTTAACAATATAGGGTCCTAGCCAATGGATTTGAAATTTTCCAGGGAACTTTGTAAACTTACTATCATATAGCAATAGTAAATCTTCATTCTTGAAGGTGCATTGTTTTAAATGGCGATCATGCCATGCCTTTTCATATTCCTTTTGCACCTACAGATGAAATCCTGCCAGGAAGCGATCCTCTTCTAGCTCTACAAGTTGCACGTATGACTCCTCCATAGTATCGTGATTGACCATGTATGTAACTGTTGCAATATGAAAACTGGGCATAATATATTCTATGGGAATTGCAGCCTCCTTCCCATACACAAATCTAAACAGGGTTTTTCTTGTCAAATTCTTACAAGTAGTCCTGTATTCCCAAAGTACTAGAGAGATGTGCACATCCCAATCATTCCTCTTCATGTTGCAAATATTTGTCAAGGCAATCTCTAGAATCTTACTAGAGGCTTCCACCGTGCCACTCACTTGAGGGTGATAAGGCATACTCTTTTGATGATATACCTGGAATTCCTCAAGCAGTGCAACATTTGTTTCATTTACGAAGTGTGTACCCTGATCACTCATTCAAAGTTTAGGGCAATCAAACTGAGAAAAGATATACTCAAAGATAAAATTTGTGTTTGTAGTTGTGCTACAATCTTTTACATGTTGTGCCTCTACCCACCTAGTCAAGTATTCAATTGTTGTAATAATGTATCTAGCCCCTGGCTTTTTCCTTGGTTCATATATTGGACCCACAAAGTCTATCGCCCACTTATCAAACACCTGCAATGCCATTTGCAGATTTAGTGGAAGTTCATCTCTTCGCGATGGTCTCCCCATCCTTTCAAACACATCGCATGCCCTACAATAGGTCTTAGAGTTCTTATGCACAGTAGGCCACCAAAGTTTGGCGCATGGGATTTTCTATGCAGTTTCTCTTCCTGCATAATGTCCTCCTACTACTCTTCCATGTGCTTCTACAAGGATACTTTGTCACTCATACTCTAGAACATACCTATGCAAAATCTCATCTGAGCACATTTTGTATAGAAAAATTAGCAGTCCAGACCACTAGTTCCTTCTTTTTTTGCATCGAATATCGTTTGGGAGCTATACCCGTGGATAAAAACGGAATTATATCTTTGAAATGATCATCTGCAAAATGAACAATGAAGGGTTGTAAATTAGGTAACCCTTCCTCCAAATTTGTAGGCTCATCACCAATCTCAATCTGAGAGAGGTTATCAGGACTAGCATTTAGGTATCTTGGCTTCACAATTACCTTAAAATCATATTCCTGGAACAATAACAACTACCTCCAAATCTCCCCCCCAAAGACAGGCTTGTTGTTGGCTAGTTGGGGCCTAACCTAGGTTCAGAAGTGTTTTAGCCAAACAAATCCCACACTGAGCGTTGACTGAAGTCTCACCTAAGGTAGTAGGGGAGGGTGCTAGAACTAGATTTCTGCACCCTAGGGATGTCTAGATGGGGACTGGAAGGGTCATGATCTGATTTGTGCACTTGCACAGCTCTGCGCTGTTGTCTGTCCTTCATGTAGATCCGCAACGGTTGCTTCCTTGATTCTTAATATTATATGTGTTTATTATAGATCTGATATACTTCTGACAGTCTTTAAGCAAACATTTGACAATAATAATCAGTGCGCGAAAACATAAATAGGCATAAATTCAGAACATATGCAACAAATAGATCCATGATAAAACACACAATGATTTAAAAACTCTTATCTTTATTTATCTCTTGTTTAGTACAAGTGGATCTGCCCTGTGCACTCAGTTGTAGGGGTCTACACACACAACTGCTGACTCTACTAGGCCTTTGTGCACATAGCTGCAAAGCCTCTATCTATCTACTAACACCCTTGACTCAGACTTATAGATGCAGAGAGAATATTTCCTTCATACACCCATAACATTCAACATCCAAAACCCAAAAAGCTGTCTTCTACCCTTAGAGCCTTGCTCTATTAATACATTCCCATGGTCCGCAAACCACGGGCAGGTCGATTCACTTTCTATTTTCTTACATTATTTTCGAGCAGACCACCCTTTGACTTGAATCATTACAATTCGCACTCCATGCACTTCGTAGAGCTTTTACCACACTTTTACCCAAAATTGTAGGCTTTAAGCCCCAAACCTATTACATGGGACCTCTGCTACCCAACACGCCCCCAACACAATCATCGTGACTCATCCTGAGTCACTCAATTGGTGCGTTGATCTTTGCTCATAGTTCCTCTAGCAACCTTTGTGTTGTACTGAAAGTTGCCACACATTCTTCTACTGATTCCTTTATCAATTGTGCCTGGCATTTTGATGCATCATTGGAGGCACCTTCCTGTCATAGTGCATATATGTCCTACAACTGGGTCAGCTTCCCCTTGATCGTTGTGGTAATGGTGAATGCTTCCTCAAGCCAAGCCTGGATGCACACTTTGAGCCCATCTTCTCATTGTCATGTGACGTCCACCTTCTCCTCCAAAGCCTAGCCTTCCCTCATCTTGGCCAAATGCTGAGTGATGGCAACTATTTACGTAGTCCCCCGGACATTGTCATAAGCCTTCTACAACTCCCGTGCTTCTGTTTCTACCTACTGTAGTGTTGGGTCTTCTTGTAGTGATGTGAGCATAAGAAGAGACTAATCCAACAATCATGTGTAGTCTTGTACAACACGCTCTATCACTTGGAATCCTTCTTGATTTTTGTGGTGACATTGCTATCTAACTTTTGGGGGTGTAGTAGGCTACGCCTTCATCCTTAGCTTCGCGATCTATAAGTTCAACTCCCTCTGAGCTTTCGTGGCCTCCGCTTGAGCCTTCTGGAATCCTGCCACCATGTGATGAATCTTATCAGTTGCAGGGAGTTCCGCTAGCACAACCATTTTTGGTACACTGCTACAGGCCTCCTCCATGGTCTGTTCCAATCCTTGGTTGTGTGCAATCAAGTTGTCACACTATAGACTAATATGTTCTAGATTTTCTTTGTGCTCCATTAATACTTGGAGGGCGCGACCTTCCCTGGCGTGGAGCTCAGTGGTTACCCCATCCTACAGTTGGTAAGGGTTTCTCTAAGAAGGGCGGCCAAATTTAGCCCCCAACCCCTGATGTCACCTTTAGCTTCTGCTATGATGGTGCCTGCTGGTAATACTAAAGTGTTTATTATCACTCCACTGCAGTTATACCTTCCACAAGGGTTCAAATCATCCCTCCTAGGGGTCGCACATGTAACACCTGTAGCTGTGTCCTAAGCTCCCCCAACACAGTTGTCTGCTCTGACATCGACTCCTCTAGAGCACCTTTAGTGACACCACACACTGGTATGCTATTATCAAAAAAGTCTTTCTCCAAGGTCTTTGATTTCTTTTTCTTCCTGCGTGTATGTGGCGCCTCCTAGATGCACGACCTCTTGACTTGGGTTGATTTTATAGTAAGGTCCATGCTTTCTGGTGTCTCCACTTCCCCTTGTATTCCTGCTTTGTGGACATTTCTTGATCATCCCTGATTTCTTCATTGATTGCGGTGCTAGTTACGGATGTTTCCTCGGTCGCCTCCTGCTACGAGGCTACTTTCTCCTCCTGGTGTGCCTTTTCTTCCATCTTAATGATCCGTAGTTTGAGTTCCTTCTTTCACTACTATGCTGCCATCCTTTCTGATTTGGCCAAGTCTAGGGCATGCCACTCTGGGGGCCATGCTACCATTACCTTGTAAGTTGCATTGTATGTTGCAATGAATAGAAGCTTTACCCATGTTTGATTTGGATCTTTATGCATCCATATATACAAACTATGCATGTCCACTTTGAACTCAACCGTGCTTCGCAAACTCTTGTATATTGTCGGGGATAATCGTGGTCTCCTAGCGATCCATATCCAGATACTTGCCTCCATAAATATCCAAAACACCTTGATCTCACAAATCTTCATGGCATCTTTTGTAGCCTAGAGGGAGGTTCTTCTCAATGTTAGGAATTTGGCTACCCTTCTGTAGTTCTCCTACAACCAGTAGAATTTTTAGGAGCAACCATGCATAATGGAAAGTCTTACCGTGTTCCTGGCTTCCCGACAATTCGTAAAAAATTCGTCATAGATAAATTGCACCTAGTTGAACTGAACCCCTTTTGCGCATTGCTCCTTGAGTGTAATGACAAAGGCGAGAACCTCATCTACATGGCATTTCCTCATGATTTTACTGGCCAGCAACTAGGTGGCAACACACACCCCTTGGTCTTCGATTCTTGCTATTACATATCCTTGCTTCCACTTTTCCAGCTTATATTTAACCTTTATGGCTTCTGCGAGGTCACTAGTCATTCTGGCTATGTCTGCAAGATCATTCCCTTTAGTAGGCAGCTGGGAAATTCGGTGTACTAAATCGGCCGTGATGCGAATCGATTCCTCCAACCAAAGATACCCATCATGTACCAGACATAGTAACTGTCGGATAACAAAAATGGTGATGGCCATGCAATGATAGTGGGGTACCCACCTCAGATTTAGCAATCCCACCTTCTCCACACCCCGTTACCACTTCCATTGCAGTAATTTCTCTTCGGCCAATTGGGGGAACTTCTTGCCGTCTGCAAGATCCAAACCTTTGAACTTGATACTCGGTACTTGGCCCAGTGGCAAACCATCAAACCTTATCTCATCCAGAAGTAGCGGGGTCTAGAGCATACTCTTCATGGTGTCTAGGTCCTTCGGCATATTCGCTTCCCCTTTCCATGGAGAGATATATGGTGGTAGTGAAGGTACTAAGGGAAAATTTTCCTCTTCCTCATCCTGTGCTTCAATCTGAGCAATCATGTCACCCAAATATTCCTCTTCCTCCACTAGTTCAGTGGTAATTGCTTTTCCCTTGTCTTCTATTGACAATTTATTGAATCACAACGATACCTGAACTGGCCCCTTAGTCTGCTTGTCCTTTTGAGGTCATGGCGTGCGTGGGGACTTTGGAACTTCAGCGGCTGCCACTCCCAGCTCCTCCTGGATCAAATAGGGCACTTCCTCGAACCTTACCCTTGTTCACATGGTTTCTATCTCGAATTCGCTCAGGGACGTGCTCTCAGGGGGCCAGGTAGGTGGGTGCTCACTGCTCTACACTGGCTTCGGTTTCACATAAGCAAGAGTTATTGTAGGGCTACCCCAATGGCTTTTATAGGAATGTGTGAATTTGAATTTAATCCTTCCCTCCACTTCCACTACATGAATATCTTCTTGGTGGCAGATCTTTTCGTATCTAGCTCAGAACTCTTATCTTAATGGCCCACCGCTCACTCCTCTCTAATGTAACTCAAACTTCTTGTCATGAACAGTGACGTCAATGGTCACCTCCTAGCCTTCCCATGCGGCAGCGCAGCCCCTTTGGCATGACCGCGATCTTGCTGACCGATTAGCCCAGCACAAAACCTTCTTTCTGTGCAGGTCTTCTACAGAGTTGTTTATAGTCCTGCGCCTCCTTTCAACTGCTTGGAGCACTGAGACTGTGCTCTCCTCAACTAGTCATGTGCTTGCACCCCAGGCGTGAGATTTCAGCGTCCCTGCTAGCCCAGGCTACGGACACCTTTTGAGTGCCTTTGTATCCATTATCCCATTTTTCTCTGCTATATATGCTACACTCCTCCATTGGTGCGGTCGCAGCCATGTTAATAGGGTCATAGCTCGTTCTAGTGTCAAGGTAGAACCGGCCAGGAATGGTTCCTTTGTTTACAGATTCGCATGGCCCGCTTGTGCAACGTCGATTTTCATTTTGCTGATTTCTTAATCCAAAATCATGCTTTTCCTCCTCAGCCATGCCCATTCTTCATCGATTTCATGAAGCCTTCTACTGTCACACCAAATGGATTTTTGTAACTTCTCAATTCCTTTTCCGAGGACCTCACATATAGTTCGAACTATGGAGGTTTCCGTCTAGGGAGTTTCTTCTGTCTTCTTGTACTATGAACTCGTGGAGCTTATGATCCAACCAATCTTTAATCTCTTTCTTCATAGGGTTCCAGTGTTTCAACATCAGACATCCCTTAGGCAGTTCCTGGTCATGGCAACAGAACCATTTGTTGGCTTGTTGGGGCCTGACCCAAGTTCAGAAGAGTTTTAGCCAAACAAATCCCACATTACTGGCCCTTTTCGCAACATTGCACAGAGTGTGGACTGAAGTCTAACTCGAGGTAGTGGGGGAGGGTGCTGGGACCATATTTCCGCACTGTAGGGATGTCTAGATGGGGACTAGAAGGGTCACGATCCGATTTGTGCACTCGCACTGCTCTACGCGACTATCCTTCCTTCACGTATATCCATGACAATTGCTTCCATGAGTCTTAATATTATATGTGTTTATTATAGATCTGATACACTTCTGACAGTCTTTAAGCAAATATTTAACAGTAATAACCAGTGCGGGAAAACATAAATAGGCATAAATTTAGAACATATGCAATAGATAGATCTGCGATAAAACACACAATGATTCAAAAAATCCTATCTTGATTTATCTATTGTTCAATACAACCATATATGCCCTGCACACTCAGCTGCAGGGGCCTACGCACACAGTTGCAGACTCTACCAAGCCTCTGCACACACAGCTGCAGAGCCTCTATCTATCTACTAACACCCTTGACTCAGACTTAGAGACGCAGAGAGAATATCGCCTTCATACACCCATAACATTCAACATCGAAAACCCAAAAAATTGCTTTCTACCCTTAGAGCCTTGCTCTATTTATATATTCCCATGATCCGCAGACCATGGGCAAGTCGACTCACTTTCTATTTTCTTACATTATTTTCAGGTGGACCACCCTTTGACTTGACTCATTACAATTCGCACTCCGCACACTTTGCGGAGCTTTTACCACACTTTTTCCCAAAATTGTGTTCTTTAAGCCCTAAACCTGTTATGCGGGGCCTCTGCTACCCAACACTTGTTGACCAAGTATTTCAAAGTAGAATGGTTCGTATACATCCTGAAGTGTGCTCCCAATAGATAGTACCAAAATTTCTGCAGCATGTAGATCATCACTAGTCCTTCACGCTCTGTGGTCGAGTAGTTCTTTTCTACATTTGAAAACTTCCTACTCGCAAATTCTATTGGGTGGTCAATCTCTCCTTTGCTTAGTTGGGTCAGTACCGCACCCAACACAACATACGGCACATCTACACGAACATGAGGGAACACTAAGATAGGCACGATGACCATTTTCTCCTTCAAAACATCCAAATTTTTCTGGAAATCCTCGTCCTAGCAAAATTTCACATCCTTCTCAAATAGTTTTTCCATTGGCATAGTTATTTATGCATATGCTTTGATGAAATTTTTGTAATTCCAGGTATGGCCCAATGTTGTGCGTAGCTGGTTAACATTCTTTGGGGCCTCCAAATCAACAATGACTTCTATCTTGGTAGGGTCTACCATCAATCCCTTCTTGCAAAGCACATGGCCTAATAGTATCCCATAAGGTACACATAGTATGAACTTCTTCAGGTTAAGGGTTATCTAATGCCTTCAACAGGTATCGAACATGAGGTGCAAACTAGTGACATGTCGCTTTACCAGTCCAAGCACCGTCCATTCATCAAAGTATACCTCCAAAAATGTGTGGATAAATTCCTTGAAGGCCACAATTACCACTCCTGAAATATTGAGAGCGCATTATTTCGTCCAAAAGGCATCACTGTGTATTGAAAACAACCCCACTCAACTGTGAAGGTGGTCCTCCTCTAATCCTTCAATGTGATCTTAATCTGATGGTACCCTGAGAACCCATCTGTGAATGAGTAGGATTCCTGCCCTCCAACATTCTCCAGTACCTCGTTTTTAAATGGCGTAGGGAATGGATCATGGATGCACATGTAATTGAGCTTCCTCAAGTCTACACATATATGAATTTCATCCTACTACTTCTTTTCTTGAACCACCATGGGACTCACCTAGTTTGACTCATCCATAGGTTCAATCATCCGAGCTTCCAACATCTTATCCAACTGCTTGTGCACCTTTTCTTTATACTTGGGTTTTAATTGGTAGGGGCGCTAATTTACTAGCTTCACATATAGCTTTAAACTAGTCTTTGTAATGCCTAGATCCCCTATTATTCCTTTTAGATCAAAGAACATGGTGGGAAACAAATCTTGATATTCGTGCAATAGTTCCACAACTTTATCAATTGTATCTTCATCCCAATAGTCGCCTATCTTCGCGAACTTTGGTTATACCTCTGAACCAATATTCACTTGCTTAGTCTTTAAAGGCTCTGGTATATCGGGGATTTCCGCCTTAGGTCCCTCAAATTTTTATTTTCCTTTAGACTCATGAATGTTGATGTTTCTAAGATCTTCTTCACCCTCCTCCATGGTCACATTACAAAATTCAAGTGCATGGCACAGCTGCGTACTCCAATCTGGTTGTAACCACTCAACTGGCTCTTCTAGGATTTTGAATATCATGGCTTTGATCATCTACAATGCTTCATCTATACATTTAAACCCATCTTCAAATATAAAAGTTAACAAAAGGTTCTCCTTTAGGATATCCCATTCTGCAGTCTCGTGTTACAACTCAATTTCCAAATACCAATTCATTAGGATGTATCCAATGTGTGGCAAAAGATATGAATCCCACTCCGGTTGTCATTCTTCCCCCCATGCTTTCGTCCATAACGCCAAATGCTCGTGCGGATCAGCCTTGCCTATGTATTTCTCCACCATGTGGGTATTGGCGTACTCAAACTGCAACTTCATCATTCTTTGGTATTGTTTCCAATCAGCGAAGCTATCCATATGCATGCCCCATAATTAGACAGACATAGCCGATAGTGCAATATATAGAGTTTGGAAAAGATGTTCCTCCAGTACATCCCTTTCAAACTTATCCAAAAATAAATTAGCATCCTCTAACCCATCATAATAAGGTAAATTTCATACCTCATTAGATATGCATTGAAGAAACTTTGTAAGGCTATTATAGCACAATGAGGATACGTCATGTAGTCGGTTCTACCAATGCTCAAGCTCCTCATCAGAATCTGAAGTGAAAGAATTATCCCTATCCCACATAATCCATCCATGCATAGTATGGTTGATCTAGTCCTCATCATATGCAGTGATCTTGTAAATCTGATCAAGGTCATCTTCCTCTTCATAATCATGGACTGGTTTAGTATATCTTGCACCCTTAGTCAAATTCAATGGAATAATAACCCTGAGATCCTTCCTTTCAAACGTCACTCTGTGATTTTTGAGATTAATGACCGCATCCATATCGAAGGCCCAATTGATGCCAAGTAGTGTAGGATAAGTGTTATTATCATCTATGATATCAATCACTTCAAAGTCATCTAGCATGCTTTCTCCTTCAATATCTATTGTTATCCCATATAGGCGCCCCATAGGAATGATCTTTTGTTGGTTCACCATTCGTAGCTAGATAGGAGACCATTGTAGTGTAGGTCTCTCCATTCTCTCCCTTGAGTTTGCTTTGGAAAAACATTCACATTATATCTTACATCAAGATTTACCTTATCCATTTTGTACTCTCCACTTTGTGTAGTCAATCTCATCTCGTGATCAATTTGCTTCTTGCTTTTGTTCATTTTGTGTATTGTGTGTTGTTTTGATAGAGGTTTATTTTTACCCGTACAATTATCTATCCACTCCTATAGCCCCTCTACTACTTTTTATCTCTTAGAAGATTCATGCAAGTCTTCAAAAGTGTCACTAACAACGAAGGGTCTATGTCCTGTGCATTAGCACTTCCTCCAAACATTCCCTGACTTCCTGATGTAGAAGCTTCCATGAAGGTCTTCTTAGCCTCCATAAAGGTTCCTTTGCTTTGCTTAAATCAAACCCAACTTATTTTCTAGTGGCCTTGTGTACCCATCCCTCAAATTTTGTCTACGTCCCCTTGTCTTCACTGGTAGCTATACCGCTTCATGTAACAATATTGAAACTAGGCTCCTTTTTGTGAGGCTCCAACCTCATAATTTGGATATTTTGCATACGTTGTTGGGTTTAAGTCTTCTTTTCTTTCAGCTTCACCATAAGTATCAGACAATCTTCTATAATGTGGCCAAACTGCCTACAATACTGACAGGAGGGTGTGTCATACTCTAACAGTCACATACAAAATGACCTACTTACCCACAATTGTAGTAGATAATCTATCCACTACCCTTCCATCTCCTCCTCCTCATCCTCTTACTTGACCTTGAAATCCTCCATGTGCCATAGTTCTGCCTTGATCTTGAGACTGATTTTCTACTTGCATCCTATATGTGTGGTTCCTCTCCATCATCAACTCATAACTCCAGTAGTTGTGCTCATCATGTCCTACCGACTTGCAGAAAGTGCAAAACAACTGTTACGAGGTCTGGACAAATTTTTACAGAAGATGATAGTTATTTGTTTTATGTTTCCCAGAAATTTGACAAATAGTGCACCACAATGCTATTTCCCCACACGACCCAATGGTGTTTTTTATTTTCAGTGGGATAGGGCCCCCTCCTATAACATAATTCTGATAAAATTTGCGATGATCTTTGTCATGACACTGGCCCTTACATTTTAAGCACCAAACTTCTACGCGCACCTCTAGCTAGACTTCCTTTGCTTTCTTGACGCTCTGTAACTCCATATGTAAGATTTCCAATTGTGGTTGAATCTGTTGCACTCCCAGATTCATATTTTACATGGGTGAAGCCTCCAATCTCATGGAAATATCCAAGCCTTCAACTTGAATTCCTATTTTTTGTTGAGACAGTGGCAATCTGAGATGAGGCAATAGCAAAGTAATGTACTAGTCTCTATGTTTATCATCTGTGATCTTCATATTAGCTTGTTTTATCAGACACTTAAATATTTGATCAAAGTCCCACGTGGACTCATTTATCATCCTTTGGATCTCTTCAAACTCCATTACTGACTAGGCTTGTGATTTAGGCTTCTTAAACTTATTGTTCAGTGCTTGTTGCATTTCCAGCATAGTTACAATGGGTTTACCTTAACAAAACTTGATATGCCAGGTCAACGCTTTGTTCTATAGCACTGTGACCAACTGCACTTTCTTGATGTCATCACTGGTAATCTGTTCTGCCTTCTAAACAATATCCACTACAAGTCATAATTGTTCAAGGTCTTTAGTCCCCAGAACCTTAAGCACAAGCATCTTCATTGCAATTGCCATGTTGAATGATGAAGGCACAAGTCGAGGTGGAGGTGTAGGTTTAGGTGTGTGAGGTAGAGGTGATGGTGGAGGTGGAGTGGATGGATTCAGTATCCTTGCAATGCCCTTATTTCTACCTTTAGCACACCTAGCGGTGTCCTCAGAAAACTACTTTTATTGTCATTGTTAGATGCTCCTAACAAAGGACTATATTCAACACCTAAATCTAGGTGTCTTCTAAATGTTTTTGCACTTCGCGTGGCTACCATATTATCTCTTCTAAACATTAATTTAGTTGCATAACCATTTTTTTGCACAATATCATTTTAATCCAAGCCATCATAGATTTCAAATACTTACCGCTTAGCCCCTTGTAAAACCTGTGCTCTTGTTCGCTATAACTGGTGTACGTATCAATTGTAAATCCAATAATGAATCCTTCCATAATGCTATTGATCCAGTAATTGATAGCTCGCATGATTTTATTTTCTAAAGCGTCTAAGCACTTCGCTAGTTCTAGGGTCCACACAATAGGGTTTTCCAACTTCCACGTGGCCTGACTATCTGCCAATTTTGATAACCATTGGTATCATTTGCACTGAAAATAAAAAAAAGAAATTTTTTTGCGGGTCTATATAAAAATATCTATTTAGCCACTCTTCCTTTAATAGATGCTGATTCCTATTTTCCTAAGTCGTGAATTTGTGCATCTTCTGATCTATCCACTTCTCGATTTATTTCTTAGTTGGGAACCATTTATTCGACATCAAACATTCCTTAGATCGATTATGGTCCCATCAATGGAACCACTTGTTGGGTTAAGGGGTCCTGACCCAGGTTCATAGTTAGTTGTACTAACCAAAAAGACCCTAAACTGTTGGCCCTTTTGGTAATAACCGACGTAGCGTAGGTTGCAGACTCACCTGAATTAGTATTGGGGGATGAATGAACCAGATTTCTGCATCCAAAGGTCAGTGTGATGGGCTTCTGTGGTTCCTAGGGCTTATTTCCAATCTTCATGAATCCTGACCCTTAAAATATAGATAATTGTAGTAACTCGCAGAAATAGAATCCTACCCTTCGTGAAGCACTTTAAATATTGATAACATCAAGTAAATGAACTAATCTACTATTTTCACGAATAAATTAAACATTTCTTCATATAACTTCATATAAGAAAGTGAACATATATAAACAACATAAGTAAATGAAAAATCATAGATACATAATTATAGCTTCAAAACCAGTGTTTATTGATATATTCCTCTTGTTACGGACTTGTCTTCCCCGCGCACACAACTACAGGGGCCCACACACTCAGCCTACAGACTTACCAAAGTCTCCGCACACACAACACCAGGAGCATTCTGCTTTGCCAAATTATAGGAAACAAACTTTCTTGCCTTATCTTACTTTCCCATACAATGATATTCTCTATTATGATGATCTCCTAGAATCGCTATGACTCCTATATATATCTTTCTCTTTTACAATACCATGGTCAGCGAATAATGGGTCGGTCACAAAACTCCCTCTCTTCTAAAAGAATAAGGGACTACAACCCCTTTTTACTCCTATTACCTTTGGGCTCCGCTCCCTCAAAATGCAGATATTTTAGAAGTATACAAAAATTAATTACAAAATTTACCCCAAGGGATCCTGTCCCAATAATTGTACCCTAAATTAGATTCAATCTCTAGCCAATAAGGAGCTTCCAATGCTTCTTCCAAGCTATAATTAAATTTATACTTTGGTGAGGGAAGCAATATCAAAGCATATTAAAATCTTAAAATAATTCACCGAGATCCACATATCTTATTTCATTAGGTATATTTGTGCACCCTTTGCAAGTCTATGTCAAGCCTCATTGGATTAAAGGTATTTTCCCACTTATTTCCATAGTTTGACTATTGCATTGGTATTGGTACCTTAGTAAAGCATATTTTATCAGGGTCTCATGTCACTTGACATATAGGGAAATTACTTCTTTTTGCTTTCCATTTATTATTTCAGCATGTGATGGAGCATTCGATAATGCATAGTGTAAACTGATGATGGTTTATAGATTTTGGAATTCACCCGTCACCCATCCTTAGGCTACAATCTTGTTGGATTCTCTCATTAGTGAAATAGGCTTAACTATGATTGACTTGATCATTCAAGGAGGTAAAAGAACCAAAAGGTATATCTTTAAATGGATATATTAAATAATATTTGGAACAACTAAACCTCCTCACCTACCACCCAAATTTTTCAATGATGGGGCACTAATATAGGAAATAACATATTAGGTGTAAATAGGATATGTGGAGCACTCTAAATGGACAAGAAGGTGCCATGGACACACATTCCATTCTCGAGCCCATATCAACTAAAAAATATAGAATAATGCAATGTTGAATTATATCCTCTGACACTTTTCCATTTCAAGGAAATGAAATTCCATAGGTATGATCCCAATTACATTGTCAAATTTCATTGCAAAGCATGTAAGTATAGGTGGGAGTACTAACAAAAAACCTTGGTTAAGTAGGAAAACATGAAAATTTATTTTAATTTTTGAGAGGTTGTTTTTAGAATGTACTATTATTCTTCCCATGTAGGAAAAAAGAGAAGGCTTGAAGAAAGGGAGGCTTTGGCCAAAAATCAAGCTACCTAGCAAGAAGCATATCATACTGAATAAGGAAAGAATTTTAGATAGGATAATGAAGAATCCAGCATAGCGCATGATCTCAAGCTAAAAAATAATGAATATTAAAGGATAAATATGGAGGAAGAGGATAAGAAAAAATAACAACAGGCTAAATCAAAAGCTAAAGAATAAGTCTTCAGAGTTGAACAAGAAATCTAGGAATATGATACCTACCATGGCACAAGAGTAATATATATTGACTCGACTTGTCTAGTAGTTACCATAATTATAGGATGCTACTTACCAACTATAGAGATGGGAATAACACTAAATAGAATGAGAAAAGTTGCTAACTTAGGATGATTTTTGTGTGATCTTGCCAAGAACATGATAGTGGAAGAATAGGAGAAGACATTTTAAACTCCTCATCCACCTCCAAGGTTAGTAAACATAGAAGGTACCATCATACCAAAAACATGGAAAGATCCATTTACCATGACCTTAGTAGGAACAAAATTCTCTTAGGAAAATGAGGGAAATATAAAAGATATCATAGAAAAACCAAAGCTGAAGTATGATTCCATAACATGATTGGAATAGTAGGTTAAATTGTTGAAGAAAGAAAATGAAATTTTAAAGAAAGAAGTAACCAAAATGGATAACTACCAATCATACACTAAATTTCATGAGTCTTGTGTAGGTTTTAAGACTATATAGATAATACTTGCAAACAAACTCTTAAAACTAATAGAAAATATATATTAACAATCACAGAAAATATACACCAAGATTTTTCTCTTGGAACCCAAAACTAGGAAAACTAAATTGACTTTTCAGTATGTTCCTTTACAATGTTATAATACATTATATACATGCCATAACATTTATAAACCCCCAATCCATTAACCTTGGATTAAAATATAACCATATTTCCTTTGAACCAATCTAGATAACCATGGAAAGACCATCATGAGCCCAAAAACGATGGACAGAAAACCATCCAAACTTTCTTTTAGGGCGCGACCCTAAATCTGGTGCATGAGGAATAACACCCCCTAGAAAACCCCTTGGAAAGGGTGGATAACACCCCCCTACAATGCCCCTATGAACCCCTCATTGTTCTTGGTGCATCTGTGTCATGTGTGGCACTAATCATGTAAAGAATATAACACATACCCAACATCCTATAAAGGTATGGTTAAACAAGTTTTCCCATAACTCTATAAAATTCAGAAAATTTGACCCAAGATATTTCCACTCGTGAAATCATCCAATGAAGGAGGTGCTCAACTCTAGGGGGTACTAAACACTATAAATAAGGTAGAATCAAGTCATATGGACTACCTGTAGGCCTCAAAGCAAGTACCCAAAATTAGTGAATAAGAATTGTCATAGGACTGCATTGTTCTCAACGGGGTCTTGAAGGTTCAGGTAACAATAGAAAGGGACATCTTTATATCTATTCCTAAATAACAACAATCTTACCCGTTAATAGAAAGAATATTGAAGATGAATAGGTTACTCGATATTGGGATCTAGGGAGAAACAAAACTAGTTGAAGAAATTGAGAGAGAAATAGAAGAAATATTGAATGCAAGAGAGAAATATTTTAGTGTCTTCACCAACAGCTTCACCAAGGACAATCTCAAACAACACCCTTTGGAGCTAGCCAAATAGAAAATAGTGTTATAAATTAATTAACAGATAAATTAAATACAAAAATTATTGCAGAAACACAAATAAATAAAGGAATAAAAAAAGAGAGACATAGATATATGTGGTTCATCTAATTTGGGCTACGTACATGGAGAAACAACTAGTCCTTCCTTTTATATTATCCAACAAAATGAAGTGATACAACCTACAACATATCTCCTATAATTTCCACTTTTCTCTCACACAATCTCCTCTCTCTCTTGCTTAGAATAATAATTGACAAACACAATACAATTCCCTCATATAAACCAAGGGGATGCCTTCTAGGGAAATATACCTAAATTAACATAACTTCTACCATAAGATCATTCTCCTAATGAACGACCCAAATTGACTATGAAATTACAATTTTTTACAAGGAAACTTTTCATCTATTTTTAGCTTTGGGGTTGCTTCCCTCGAACCCCCACTAGGAGGAGGTCATAAAAGTTTCCATCTCCCCCCTGATGATGTTTAAATGGGCAGTGTTTCCTCCCCATTATGAATGGGGATCCAACGTGACTGAAACAAAAACCTTTGAACAATCAGGAATATAATTGGTCTCCTCACCCAACAAATAATCCTTAATCCATCCATGTTTTCATTGAAGATAGATTTACAAACAATATCTCGACATAAATCATAGTACCACGTCACCATGGAAGGGTTGTTAACCAACATAATCAAAATGATATCATCATATTACTAAATATAGGTAGCATATTTGCATGAATTTTTCATTTCATTGAATATATATTTACAAACCATATCTAGAAACTTTAGAAAATTTCAACCAAGTTATTGCCACTCTTGGAATTATCCAAGGAAGGAGGTGTTGAACTGTAGGGGGTACTAAATGTTATAAATATGTCAGAATCATGTGCTATGGACTACCCGTAGGCCTCAAAGGAAGTCCCAAAATCAATCAATAATAATTGTCATAGGACTCCATTGTTGTCAATAGGGCCTTGAAGGTTCAAGTAAAGTCGGAGAGGGACATCTATAAATCTATTCCTCAATATCAATGAAGTTACTCCTTAATTGACAGAATAATGAATATGAATAGGTTACCAGGTATTGGGGTCTAGGGAGAAACAAAGCTATATGAATAAATTGAGAGAGAAAAATAAAAAATATTGAATGCAAGAAAGAAATATTTTAGTGTCCTCACCAACAACCTCACCAAGGACAATATCAAGCAATACCTTTCAAAACTCGCAAAATAGAAAATAGTCCTCAATCCATTCATGGTGTCATTGAAGATATATTTACAAACCATATCCTGACAAAAATCATAGTACCATGTCACCATGGAAGGGATGTTACCTAACATAATCAAAATGATATCATCATATTACTAAATATAGGTAGTATATCTGTACGAAGTCATGGGAGTCTCAGTTGAGGACCCAATCATATTCTATTATGTTGGGTTGTGCTATATTCTTTCCAAGACTAGCCCACGTAGTTAACCGGGGGGTTAGAGGGGGGTAGAGTCCCCCCTTCATTGTGTGGATTGTGTAGCGGAGGGGCCACAGGGGGTTTGAGGGGTGCAAGTAACCTCACTATATGGGGTTCGGGCTAGCGCCCCATAAAATTTTGGTTTTGGAACCTATGTTAGGTTGGGCAGACCCACCTATGGTTTTTTGCATTATTTTCACAAATGTTTTTGGACGCGATGGTTTTCGGTCCATGGTATTGGATGCTTCAGCATGTATAAATATGTATTATAACATTGAGAGGAAAATAATGAAAAATCAAGCTGGTATTCCCGGTTTTGGGATCCATGGGAAAATCTATATATATGTGTGTTTTATGTGTTATGCTCTCGTATTGTTTATTTTATGTGTTTTAGAATTCATGTGCAGGTAATTTCTGTATGGGGTTAAAAACTACATTTGGTATCAGAGCTATTTTAGCTTCAAGGGGACGCATTTGTTACTGAAAGGTTTCGCTCAAGCTTGTGGTAGACGCTGTTTAGTGGGAGATCTACAAGATCGATTCTGGTGGTGAAGGAAGATGGTGAGCAGTGGAAAGATAGAGATCGAGAAATTTAATGGTTAGAGTTTTGAGTTGTGGAAACTCAAGATGGAGGATTTGTTAGTGGATAAAGATCAGTGGATCATGGTAGATCTGGGTACTAAACCAACGGGAGTGTCTGATGAGGAATGGAATAAGTTGGATTGGAAGGCAAAGAGAACAATAAGCTTGTGTGTCTCAGATTCAGTATTGCTGAATGTATCAGGGGAAGCTACAGTGAAGGCTTTGTGGAACAAGTTAGGGACTTTGTACCAATCTAAGTCTCTAGTGAATAAATTGTTCCTACATAAAAAGTTGTATAACCTAAGGATGAAAGTTGGAGACTTGGTGACAGAGCATATGAATGAATTTAATACTATGGTAAGTCAGTTAAAATCTGTTGATATTAAAATTTTAGCTGAAGAGAAGTGCATCAGTTTGTTGTGTTCTCTACCAGATTCGTCGGATAGTCTGGTTATTGCAATAGGTAGCAGTGCAACTACCTTGCAGTTTGATGAAATAGTCTCATCTTTGCTGATGGAGGAAATGAGATAGAAAAATATGGAGAGCCAGAATGGTGATGCCTTATCTGTACGAGGATGGTCCCAGAACATAAACAAAAATAAGTCATCGAGTGGGAGATCTAAATCTAGAGGGAGATGTAAATATCTAGGAAAACCTATAAAGGTGGTGTGCTAGAAATGTGGAAAGGAAGGGCACTATAAAAGGGACTATAAATCTAAAGCTCCTGATAAAGGAAAGGGATCTGATGATGCTCCTTTTGTAGGGGCAAAAACCACCTCAGATGAAGGTGGGGATGTGTACTTGGCTTCTTCAAGTACACATGTAGATCATGAGGCATGGTTGATTGACTCAGGTGCATCCTTTAACTTCACTCCCCATAGAGAGTTGCTATGCAAATATGAGAAATACGATGGTGGTGATGTCTTCTTAGAGGATGATAGGAAGGCTAGAATCGTTGGTCATGGAAAAGTAAAGTTGAAGTTGCAAGGTGGAAGGGTTAGAACACTTCTAGGTGTTCTGCATATTCTTGTATTGGCTAGAAATATGATTTCTATAACCAAGTTGGATGATGTAGGTGTAAAAACAATGTTCGAGAAGGACACCTACAAGATAGTTTGGGGAGCACTAGTATTGATGCGAGGAGTTTGGATTGAAACTCTGTACAAGCTACAAGGTAGCATGGTTGTTGATGGGTGCAATAGTTCTGTGGTTCCTGAAAGTGGAGCAAAAAATCTAGTGGTCTCTAGAGAGAAGACCATTCTGTGGCATCAATGGCTTGGACATATTGGAGAGAAGGGCCTTAGAATACTTCATGGTAAAGGTATGGTAGATGGTATGAGTAATAACTCTCTGGATTTTGATTTCTATGAAAATTGTGTATATGGGAAGTAGAATCAAGTGAGTTTCCCCTCTTGTGGTAAGAGGGTGAAACATGTATTAGAGCTTGTGCATAGTGATGTGTTTGGACCTGTGAAGGTTCCATCACTGGGTAAATATATGTACTATGTATCATTTATAGATGAATTCTCAAGAAATACATGGATATATTTCATTAAGAAGAAATCTAAAGTCTTTGACAGGTTTAAAGAATTCAAGGCTTTGGTGGAAAACCTGACAGAGAACAAGATAAAGGTGTTGAGGATAGATAACGGTGGAGAGTTCTGTAGTAACAAATTTGAAGAATTATGTAAGAAGTGTGGTATAGCACGACATAAGACTACTCCATATACACCTCAAAAAAATGGAGTTGTAGAAAAAATGAACAATACATTAATGGAAAGGACAAGAAGCATGCTTAGTGGTGTCGGGTTAGGACAGGAATTCTGGGAAGAGGCGGTGGAGACAACATGTTACCTGGTCAACAGATCACCTTCATCAGCATTGGAGGATAAAACTCCATAAGAGGTATGGACTGGTAAGAAACCCTCTTTTTCACATCTAAGGGTATTTGGATATGATGCATATGTACATGTTCCAAAGGAGAAATGAACCAAGTTGGATAGTAAATTTGAAAAGTGCATCTTTATTGTGTGTAAGGATGGTTTAAAGGGATATAAGCTTTGGAACCTAGTAACAAGGAAGGTTGTCTACAACCGATATGTGGTGTTCAGAGAGGTGAAAGATGTTATTAAACATGAAATCCAACCAAAGGAACCTGAGAAGATAGAGTTTGAGCTAGAGGAGGAAGAATCAAACTCTACAATAGAGGAGGAATTAGAAGCTGAAGAGCCACAAACTCTGGGTGTGAGAAGATAAGTTCAAGAAAGAAGGCAGCCAGAAAGATATAGTCCATCTGCTTTCTGTTCAAATTTTTCTTTATCTATTATTCATGATGATCCCATAATTGTGAAGGAAGCAATATATTTAGAGGATGGAAAACTCTGGAAAGAGGCCATAGCTGATGAAATAGCATCTTTGCACAAAAATGAGGCTTGGGATCTGGTGGAGTTGCCAGCTAGAAGGAAACCCATTAGTAGAAAATGGGTGTTCAAGAAGAAGACAAATGAAAAAGGAAAGGTGGAGAAATACAAAGCTCAGTTGGTAGGAAAATTTTATTCTCAAGTGTTGGGAATTGATTTTGGTGATATTTTTTCTCCTGTTGCCAAGGTAACTTCTATTAGATTACTTTTATTTGTTGATGCTGCTTTCGATTTTGAGGTAGAATAGATGGATGTGAAGACAACATTTCCTCATGGGGATCTGGAAGAGGAAATCTACATGAAGCAACCTGAAGTCATTGCGGTGAAGGGTAAGAAAGAACTGGTATGCAAGTTAAAGAAGTCTTTGTATAGATTAAAACAATTACCAAGGATGTGGTATCAGAATTTGATACATTTATATGGGGACTTGGCTTCACCACAAGCAAAGTGGATCACTATGTATTTTAAATTAATTCATGACCATGTTATTTATTTGGCCTTGTATGTGGATGATATGTTGCTGGTTGGAAATGACAAAGAAATTATCCAGGATTTGAAGACCCAATTGTCCTCCAAATTCGACATGAAAGATCTTGGTGCTGCAAACTATATTTTGGGCATGGAAATTAAAAGAGATTGGGCAAGGAGGAAGCTCTGGTTAAACTAGAGGAAGTATGTCGAGAAAATGTTGTAGAGATTTAATATGCAGGATAGTAAATTGGTGAAGGTTCCTATTCTTGTAGGTGTAAAGTTATCTGCTAAATAGTGTCCCAAGAGACAAGAGGAGGAAGAGGACATGTCCCATGTTGCATATGAAAGTGCAGTCGGTAGCCTGATGTATGCAGTGGTCGGTACTAGACCAAACATTGCACATGCAGTGGGAGTATTGAGCAGGTTTATGTAAAAACTAGGAAAGGAGCATTGGACAACAGTGAAGCGGGTTTTCAGGTATTTGCGTGGCACTAGTGATTATGGTTTATGCTACCAAGGAAGACCAAGATTGGACAGAGTGTTGGATATCCGTGGCTTTGTTGATGCAGACTGGGTTGGAGATCTAGATGAGAGAAGATCTACAAGTGGGTATGTGTTTAACCTATTTGGAGGTGCAATCATTTGGATGAGTAAGAAACAATCTGTAGTGGCACTATCAACTATAGAGGCAGAATACGTGGCAGATACTCATGCAAGCAAGGAAGCAGATTGGTTGCAGAGATTGTGTTCAAGTATGGGGTTAGTACAAGGAGCTATAAGGATAGACTGTGACAACCAAAGTATGATTTTCTTGGCAAAGAACCCTGCATATCATTCAAAGACAAAACACATTGATGTTCAGTATCACTTTGTGAGGGATATGATAGAAGACAAAAAGGTGTTGCTGGTAAAGGTGGACACTTTGAAGAAAATTGCAGAAGCATTGAAAAAATCTATGAGCTCTGAGAAGTTCTCTGGGTGTATAGAAACAATGGGCATTGTAGGGCTGGATAAATGACTAAGCTCTCTTGTGGGCCCCTGTGGAAAGAAAACAACAAGTTGGAGAATGTTGGGTTGTGTTATATTCTTTCCACAACTAGCCCATGTAGTTAACCAGGGGATTAGAGGGGGGCAGAGCCCCTCCTTCGTTGTGCCGATTGCATAGCAAATAGGTCACAGGGGGTTTGAGGGGTGCAAGTAACCCCACTCTATGGGGTCCAGGGCAGTGTTGCAAAAAATTTTGTTTTTGGAACCTATGTTAGGTTAGGCGGACCCACCTATCGTTTTGTGCATGATTTTCCACATGTTTTAGGATGCGATTATTTTCGGTCCAAAACCTATGTTAGGTTCGGAAGACCTACCTATGGTTTTTGCATGATTTTCACACATGTTTTTGGATGCAATGGTTTTTTGTCCATGGTTTTGGATGTGATGGTTTTCAGTCCATGGTATTGGATGCTTCGACATGTATAAATATGTATTATAACATTGAAAGGGAAATAATGAAAAATCAAGCTAGTAGTCTCGGTTTTGGGATCCAGGGGAAATCTTTGTGTATATGTGTTTTATGTGTTATGTTCTCGCATTGTTTATTTTATGTGTTTTAGAATTCGTATGCAGGTAATTTCTGTACAGGATTAAAACCTACACTATTAACACTCAACTTAATTTATTAATAGTTTTACAAATAATATTCATTAATTATATATGAAAAAAAATAAGAGTATGAAGAGATTATAACTACCCTAGGGAATCCAAAAAGTCCCAGGGGAGAATTCCTAATGTAGCTTATAAATTATTTGAAACTCCTAGTGATAAGGATTTTTTATCTTTTGTAAAATTTTGTAGATCCTAAATGGTACGATCTACGAATATATTGTATTAATAAATGTATTTATATATAATATTGAGAAGTGTGAGAAGGTCATTGCAATAATCATGACTTAGCGTATATTGAAATTTTGTCTCAGACTAATCTTATGTAGGTATATATGTGTGTGCATTCTATTAGATTGGTTACTACAATTGATGCATTATTTTGTGAACTAAATGATTTTTCTCACATAATCACTATTTATTTATTAGATTTCTTGAATGAGTACTAATTAAAAAAAAAAAATTGAGTAATATTTATTTTCTTTAATAAGTTAAAAATCCAATTCTAGGAAATCAACTAACTATTTTCTTGATTCAATAATTGTTGTGCTTATTGTTGTAATACTATTTGTCACTTCACTTCAATGAGAGAGGCACTAGTTTAACTTACCTCAATTGTTGGCTATAATGAATAAAATTCACCCTTGTTTATTCTCATATGGTATTGCAAGGATGGTATTAGATGTTATAGGGATGAAATTAAATAATTTTGTAATTTCTTGTAATTATTTTGTCACAATTTAATAATTATGAAATAATAATTATTTCATAATTGAGAAAAAAAAATCATAACAAAGAAGAATGTTTTTAGTGAGAAGGGAAAAGATTATAATTGTGCATGAAACTTTTGTGTGACCTGCAATTTCTTTGTACACATGCCATCAATTATATCCATCAATTTTATCCACATAATTCACAAGCCATCAAGCCTAACTTCTCATGGCCCTATGTGTCTAGATACATCCTCCCAGATCTAGAAATGGTATTTATAATGAGACTCTCTGAAGGGTGATGGAGGAATATAGTATAGGGGGAGAAACTTATTCTATAGAAATACCCAACTGTCTCCCCACTTGCTACATTAATGAGCCAAAGTTATGTGTGAGACAATAGAGGATATAGAGAAAGAGAATTGAAGAGTACCTAACACTAGAAGATAGATCTATTGATTGTAATGTTATTTTATATGAATGTAAGTTTTATTTATCTCTATAAATGTTCATGTTTATGATATTATGTTCATTTTTGACATGATCAGATCTATCTTGTAATATAATTTCCCCTTTGGAAAGGCAAAAAAACTGTCTTTGATTGGTTATCAATGTGTGTATATGTCAAGACTAAGGAATTGGAGTGGTGTCTCTAGTCAACAATAAATATTCTAGATATTATAATTGGTCTTTTTTATCTTCGTCATCATGTGTAGGGTCTAAATTATATCCCCAACTCAACTATTTTCATTCCATATACAAAGTTGATTTCTACTAGATCTAGGAAAATGTTTCCAATGGTATTTTTAGGTGCCTAGAAGATCCTCAGGTGGGATAAATGGGAAAATATCCCCTTTGTTCTAAGAATAAATAAGAGAAAAATGTATTCTCACATATCTTCCTATCCTCACCTCTCTCTAAATATATAGTTAGTTTACAATAATTTTATTCTTTCATGTAGGTAGTTATTAGTTTAGTTCTCAAATTTTCTTATGTGACAATCCTCCAAACATGAAGTTGAGTGTGTCCCTTATCACAAATGGTGTGAGGTTTGATTCAGATCTCATTCCAAAGATAACGCTTGTAAGTTTCATTGAAGGATTTATCCTATCAATAGTAAATTTGGTGCTAGATGGAGGTACCAAATTACATGGCAGGTGAAAATCCTTATCCATAACATGCTTTCATTCCTGGTGAAAATGTTAGAAAATAGGATAATACTGAGAGGGTAATGGATCGATATTATATGGATTTTAGCAATAATATAACTATTGAAACATATTCATTCTCTCAATGATGCATTATTCAGATACAACATTAAACACAAAATATTTACATGGAAACCCTTAAGGGAGAAAACCAAAAACCTTATTTCAATTATAATGTAAATGAAAGCACCAACTCCAAATTACATCATATTTTGTAGGCACAAAACTATAGGAGGCACCAACCCCAACTTCTTTTTATACACCAAGTTGGTGGAGGCATTAGCATCCTCATATTTGAAAGCTCCAACTTGTTGAAGGCACCATCCTCCTTTAGTCCAATCATCAAGTCAATTATGCCTCTTATATCAATATTGCATCACAATTTTAGACTAGATTCATAGGAACCTTATTTAACTCCTCCTTATGCATGTCTACTAACTTGAGACCCTCCTAATCCTTCACCAAATCTCTTCTACTAACAATAATTCTCTACAAGATTATAAAAAATAATTAGAAACCTCATATATAGAATTAGTTTCTATTGTAGGAACTCCTTACCTCAATTGTTCACTCACCTTTAAGGATATTCAAACTTATTTGTAACAATTATTTACCTAAAAAGTCTCATATCAAATCTATTCGTACTCAAAACTATGCATCTACTACAATCTCACTTTGTGATCTAGATGGGAACTCATCATTCCACCACTAACTAGGATTTTCTACTCATCCCCAATAGTCCCATAGTTGATTTCCATGCAAACAAATGATTCTCACATATTCTTCTTTAATTTTATGATGATAGTCATTAATTTCAAGTCTTCTTATGGCAGGATTCATTTTTGACCCACTTTAATAAATTTGGTTCTCAAAACACCAAAATTTCAAGTTCTCATAGCTACCCTTAGTGCTTAATTCCTAGCCCAAGAATACTTGTGGTGATACCATATGCTTAAACGACTCTTTGGTTCTCAAAGGATTAGGATTACTTCCAACATTTATGTGCTAGGGTTTGATATTGATGAGATGAGATGATAATATCCAAAACACTTCATTTCTAACCCCTTTGTCACTAGGGTTGTCACTATTGGCTCAAGCCCTTCGTAGACCTTGGAAGTGAAAGATCAAATTTTCGGCATAAAATTCCAAATAATAACACTAAGATTGAAGTCTTGAGATGATGACTTCATGAGAACCTCATTTCAAAGCCCTTGATGACTAGCGTTGTGACCATGCGCTTATGCTCTTCATGAATATTAGCAGTTGGATACCTCTTCAACATTAAGCTCCAGACAAAAGCAATGAGATAAAATCCCTGAGATAACAAGATCCTGAGTGCATCATTATTAATCCCTTCATGATTAGGGTTGCGACCACTGGCTTCAGGCCTTCTCAAGTCTCATACACTGTAAATAATTTTAACATATTTATCTAAACAAAAATTCCAATATCGAAGTGATGAGATGATGAGCTCCCAAGTGTTTTATTTTTATACCCTTCTTGACAAGGGCAATGAAAATTTCCTTAATATTTTCTCATATATTAGAGGTCAAACATATTTCCAATATAATTGAAGTCGTGAGATGAAGAGCTCCCGAGTGCTTCATTGTTAATCCCTTTGTGACTAGGAGGTATGAGCGTAGTTTTAAGCTTCTTGGATCTTGGATATTGGGAACACTATAGAACACTATAAACATAAAAGTTTGAGGCTGATACTTTGATATGGGGTCCATTTTCACATCACCTAGAATTATTTCTGACATGTCATGTATTGTTGTCACTAAGAAATTTCCACATGCCACTCATGAACCTTTTGTTTGTCCTATCCAAACTACTAGATTCACCTACCATGTGTCACCTCTTCAAGATGCCATATTAACTTCCACAACAATGTCATCATTAGGGAAAATTGTGTGCCATGTCAATGCAACTTGTGATCCTCATCATCTAGGGTCTATCTGCAATATTCTTTTAAGAAATCTACTAGTATCACAGAGGGGCCTCCCTAGTTTTGGTATGGAGCAAGGGGAGTGCAGTGGGAGAAAATAAAAACACGCTGCCACATAATCAGTAGTAAACCATTATGGCTTCCACCATGGGGTAGCTTCTTGTTAAATTTTGGATGGGCCTTCCCCCTCCTATCATCGATTTTCTTAATCCTCTTGATCTAATAAGATCGATCCTTCTTAATGATCCAACATAAGATGATTAGAAATTACCTCTCAAATACAATAAGCACTAACCATCCTATATAAATATATGGGGACATATACACTCATGATACCCACGTGATATTTTCTTATGTGCTTCCATGGTGGTCTAAGGTTTGACGCAATCTTAGCCCAATGGTGTTAGCCTACTACCCCTCTATGATCGGGAGAGATGACTGGGGTTTTACCTCCATAGATCTTCATTATCTAATCCATTTCTTTTTTTCTTACTTTCTAATGGCCTGAAGTCTGATGTAAAATCCTTTAATGGGATTTTTCAACTTTTTTTCTCTATGCTTTGAACTTCTTTGTCAGTGGATCAATTTGACCTTGTTTTCCTTGCTCTATTGACATCAATGCTAACTAATGTTGATAATATTTCACTTTAGCATTTACGGAGATATCCTTCTAACACTAGTCTACAAATATAAGTCTAGAATAACTTCTACTTATATGATGTTCACGGTTCCAAACTCTCCAAGCTTGAAATCCATTTGCTACACCTATGGCCATTGCCCAATTTCTCCCCTTTTGACATTAATGTCGAAGGTTTTGTGATACCAATTAATGAAGTTGTGTTGTTGCTGTTGTTGTTGTATGACCATACCAATGCACACCAATGGCTATTCTAAGAGTCAAATTATCTCCTTTTTTCAACATGACAAATCAATTGAAATGAGATAAAGAGAAAATTACTCCCCTCTTAATATTACAGCTCCCCCTTATCTTATTCACTTATCTTCTCTTTTACCTCCCAACATAAACTATCTTGAACTAAATTGGATAACTACCTTCATTACTTATGAAGGAAATTATGGAAGAGATGAGGGATACATCACTCCCAAATATTACCTTAGATACTAAAATGGATCTTTAGGAAGAGGGTTAGTGAATATATCGGAGATATGTTTAATAGTTGCAACACATTCAATCTTAACAATTTGATCAACTACCTCATCTCTCAAAAAATCATATTTAATAGGAATATGTGTTCTCTTGACTGCATTATAGGATCCTTTTAGATAGTAATAAAATTAGTATGATCCCACATAATTATAATGGGGCCAACATATTCTACGTAGATATCCCTAAGAAATTGTTTCATCCATAGGATTTGAGTGCAACATGCAACTGCTCTTATGTACTTAGTTTCAATTGTAGATGACGAGATAAAGTTGTACTATTTACTTTTCCATGACACTAAACAATTAACTAGAAAGAAATATACACCACTTGTGCTCTTCATTTAATCAATACTTCTTACCCAATCTCCATCTATGTATGCTATTATAGCAAAGTTTTTTCTCCACAAACATTAGAGGCCATAATCAATAGATTTTTTTAGATATTTCAATATTATTTTCACTGCATGCACATGGCTCTCCTTGGGTTTGGATTATAATCTAACAACAAATCCGAAAACTCTTATTATGCTAGGCCTTAAGGTTGTTAGATAGGAGGCTTCGAGTCATTTACATATATGTAGTCTGATTTGCATTAGAGGATTCATCATCCTTGATGAATTTACGTCTTGTCACCATGGGTGTAGTAGCATGTTTTCACTCTTCCATGCCAAATTTATTAAAAATTTCATTTAAGTATTTGATCTAAGAAATGAAAGTAATTATATTTGATTGAGAAACTTCTAAGCCAAGGAAAAAAGAAAATGTTCCTAGCATGGACATCTCAAATTCATTCCCCATGTCTTTTGCAAACTATTCCCATTTTATCCACATCAATCCTAAAGATGATATAATCCACATACACAACAATTATCAACATATTCCCATTATTAGTTTTAATGTAAACATATTGTCTATTACACCCCTTCTAAATCCTTATTGTTGTATTTGTCTATCAAGTGTTGAGTACCACACTCTTAGAGTTTGGTTTAATATGTAGAGTTATTTTTTTAGTGTCCATACCTAATTTACATATTCTAAAGGTTGAAATCCCTTTGGTTGCTAATTTTTCACTTCCTCTTATATATCAACATTTAGAAAGGCTGAATTAACATCTATCTAATATACTTTGAATTTTCCGTGACTTGCAAATTCTAGAAATATTCTTATTTCTTTTATTATAGATACAATATAAAATGTCAACTTCACTCAACTTGTTTCTAAAGACCTTATTGATGGCAATGACGTGTTTTCCGTTTTTTGTAGGTACCATATCCCAATTTTCATTTTTCTCTATGTAATCTAATTGTTCATTCGTTTCCTTGACATAATGCTTGTGTTCACTAGCTTGGTAAAAATATTTTGGTTCTATTTTGGATAACTATGCAATATTTTATTGTCTCAGGGTACCGAGAAATTTCCTTCTAGTTTGAACTCCTAATTCTATATTTCCAAGTATTTGACTTTTAGGATGAAATTTTTGCACATGCTTGAATGGAATTTTGTGTTGTTGAGATGCCATTTCTTCTTCTTCATATTCTTGCTCTTCCTTTTATTTGTATCCTTCATCTTATTAATCTTATTATAACATGTGTCTAATATTCCATGCCAAATTTATTCAAAATTTCATTTAAGTATTTGACATAAGAAATGAAAACAACTTTGTTTGATTGAGCAACTTGTAAGCCAAGGAAAAATGAAAACTCTCCTAGTATGGACATCAAAAATTCCTTCCCCATGTCTTTTGCAACATTTTAACCCATTTGATCCACATCACTCCCTAATATGATATCATCCACATACACAATAATGATCAACAAATTCTCATTATCAATTTTAATATAAAGATATTGTCTATTGTGACACTTGTGAATCCTTGTTGTTGTAGATATCCATTGATCCTTGAGTACTTGGATATTGGAGATTGATTTAATATGAGGAGTTATCTTTTTAGTCTTGAGGCATGATTTACATACTTTGAAGATTGAAATCCCTCTAGATGCTCAGTGTTCACTTCCTCTTTTAGATCACCATTTAGAAAGGTTTACTTCAGATCCATCTAATATACTTAGTTTTTTTGTGAATTGCAAATGCTATAAATTTTCTTATTGTTTTTAGTCTAAAAATAGGATGAAAGGTCCATATTAACTCAACTTATTTTTAAGGCACACTTTATGTCAATGACATGTTTTCCTTTTGTTCTAGGTACAATATACCATGTGTCATGTTTCTCTATCTTATATAATTCTTCATTTGTTTCCTTGAACCAATTATTATCTTCACTAGCTTGGTGAAAATATTTGTGTTCTACTTTAGACAACAATGTGATATTTGCATGTCTAGGGGTGACGATAATTTTATTTTTACTTTGAACTCCTAGTTCTGTATTTCCAAGTATTTGAATTTATTGATAAAAATTTTGCACATGCCTAGATGGAGTTTTGTGTTGTTGAGGTTCAATTTATTCCTCTTCATCTTCTTGCTCTTATTTTTGTCTGATCTAATTTTTCATTCGGCTGTGGCTTGTTTGTGGAAATGCTTCATCTACACTTCAATACATTCCACTATATTTGTAATATTGTTCTTGTAACACTTGTTTCCTTTGATTATGAATGAGTAAACAAGAAATATTTATTCATTAGAACTATAATCAAACCTTCTTATAATGTCATCATTCTTCTGTGTATGTCAATTGCTTCCAAAGACTCTTAAATTCTTGATTGGATCTCGTCTTCCTCTACATATCTTGTAGGGGGTCTTATCACTATTTTCTCTAAGTTAAAAATTATTTGATAAGTAAAAAACTACTTGAATTTCTTGTCCCCAAAAGGTATTTGGAAGCTTTGCTTAATCTTTTATAGCCTTTTCCATCTTGTGTACTGATATATTATTTATTTCAATTACTCCATTCTATTGATGGGTTCTAGCTACTAAGTATTTTATTCTAATTGTATGCTCCTCATAAAATTCCTTGAATCTCATTGTTATAGCATCTTCCAACAATCATGTAGACCAAATGCTCTTATATGTCCTGAGAGACCCCTTTCCCATTACAGACCCATCCTTATTTCAAAAAAGTTCTTTTCAAAATACCTATGCAACTTTACCCACTATTAAAATGTGCACATACATGGTTCTCATGAACAATACCCACGTACACATTTTTAAATTTGAAAAAATATATAAAAAGCTATTTTTCAGGAAACATTTATAGGTTTTAACGAAATCCCACCTACAGGAACCCATGACCTAAAAGAATTAACTAGTTTTAGGTGGTATATATACACCCCCTTGGGTAGACCCAATTAATTCATAATGAGAACTATCCAACTATACCCAAATTTCCCCAGATCAAGTCTACATTTTCTTGTGCCTTTTGCACTCCTAGCCTCTAGGAAACCCTTGTTTCCATGTAACAATGCTCAACCTTCTTATCTAGCATCTTATTTCATATATTAGAGAGGAATTCTTTAAATGGCTCAGGGTGGATGAGTCCAGAGGAATTTTTCGGCAGTACCTTTCATTAGGATCAAGTTGTAGCCTCACCTACACTTGTTGTTTTCTGTTAATAAAGAGACTCATTTCCTATTTCCAAATTACATTTTTACCTTATGAATGTTAATTTGTGATGATACTTAATATGATATAAAATACATATATTTATTTGTACTTTGAATTCAGTGATCTTCTTGTGTCTCTATGATGTAATGGCGGGTATGCACATCTTGGAAGAAGGTTGGAGGTTTGGACCCTATGGGATCTACTTCAAACATAGGACATTAGGATATGTCTCTAACCCCTACATTTGTGAATTCAAGTGCTTGATTAATTTTTATGAGTTTTTTTTGTTATAATTTTATTCTGCTATGTTGGGGCTCTCAACCCTCGCCCTTGGGAATTTTATCCTTCAACATAATTGGTGACTCCACTAGGAAAATACTTGTGAAGTATTTTAAAAGGGTTTTTCAGATTGATTTGGGTGTTTGGTGTATTTTTTTATTTAGTTCTAAGTCTTCTGGTATCATGTTTGGCCATATACTTAAGGGTATGTGTGTAGTTGTAGTGTTTACAAATCATGTATATGTAGGCTCAAGTGAGTAAAAAATGCATACATATGCAAACGTTCTTATGGGCAGTCACATATGTTTATGAAAAAGTGAAAATTTCACTTGGCTGTGTCCTCTAAAAGCTTGAATGTGTTTTTTAATGGTATTGTATGCCTACCAAGGATTGAGAATCTTGGTGTCAATAGTTTTTTCTTGATACATTTCATTTGTGTGAGAAAAGCATTGTGTCAACCTAGGGCTTTTAATTTTCGAAGCATGTGAAGTGTGGAATTAGTTTCCAAATCTTCTTTATGAAGTATCTGACTGTTTATATTCTAAGAAAAAACTTTATGTATGTTTGAATATTATTTGTTGCCCATATTTCTCTTTTTCTTTTTTGTATGACCTAGAGGTTGATATTTTCACAATTGTCTCTTTTTGTTCTTGAAAGGGTTTGATATTCATTTTGAATATATGAAATATCATTCAGTTGAAGCCTTCTTAATCTTTTGAACCTCTTACATATTTAGTTGCCAAGTTTTTGAGTGTTTCTTACTCTTCTTTGCTTTGGTCTCTTAGACTCCTTGTATTTAGAATTCTAGACTTGGTAATGTTGGGTATTTTTCCTTCATTTGGTTTTGAGATCCTTTATTTGCTTGATTTATTGAAGATTTGAGTTTCATTTGGTAAAGAAAAAGAAAAATTAGTTGTGCTTCTTTTTTCTTTCATTTTCATTTCATTAGTTTGAAATTTTTTGGTTTTGTCAACATGGGAGTCATTGTTGTGAATTAAAACATTCCTCTTGTATTAAAAGTGTGAATGGCATTGGAGTTCCTTTCTTCTTTGTTTGTTTAGTTTTCCATTCATTTGCTAGTCATAGTTTCTTGCCTTAATATTTGTAGTTGAAGCTTTCATTTCATATCAATGTGAATTACGGTTAAATGTATTAGAATAAACATTTATTTATTTATTATTTATTTTGAATGTGTGAGTGATTATCAAAAGAAAAGGACTTTTTTTCTTAAAGTATATTATCACAAAACCTTGTAGAAATCACTTTAATCGAAGAAAAAAGAGTTTCATTTGCATGTAGACCAGGATTTCTTATTGGTTTATTTTGCATCAAAATATCACAAGTTTCACTTTCGTATCCTTTGACATCAATAATTGACATTAAAACGAATGCATAATTAAAAGGAACTACTTTCTTCTTTTTCCATAGAAACACCAACTAGTATACATTATATTTAGGGAATTGCAATAGGTTTGTGGATAGTGAACGCTCCAAGGCCACTAAAACTAAAGCATAGAAATTGATTAAAGAGTGGAAGTCATGTATCGTATAACCTGTCAAGGAAATATCCTCTCACACGAGAGTCAAGAATTGGGTTGTGCAATGACAAGGATAGAGAGATATCCCCTCTCCTACTTGTCTAACCATGTGCTCATGATTATTCCCCCTCGACTTCTAATTAGGAGATGGTAATGTTAGTTTCCTTTCCTAGGGACCATATAGTTGATTATGGGGGGGAATACTCGTGGTACCTCATACAAACACTATATCACTTTCATAGTACTTTTGGAGGGTACCCTGTGAAGCGAGGGTACTTGCATTAGCATAGGTTATTGTCTATAAGCTGGCATAACTATTTCTCATACATTCACTAGTATGACCAGGGCCATAATCATCCCAGGATTTCCTTTAAAATTCCCCTTTATCTACTTTCTCATGTTTTTGTGTTCGATACTAATCACCTAGAGCAATAATACTTGAAGGTTATTTGGTTTCCTAAATTTTTAACATGTTTTAGTGAGTGTTATGTTCTGCTAGCCTACATTATGTTATTTGATTGTTTAGAGTTTCCTTTATTCATAAAAACTAGCTAATCTACCAATTTATCGATCTAGGAGGCTTTGCGGGATTTCCCCTATGAGCATCGAGCCTGAACCTAGAAGGAATATGAGAAATTATGCTAGATATTTTTAGCTAGTCCAAGCTAACATAATGGAGAAAAATATTTCACTGAGGGTTTTTATTCTAGAGGAAGAGCCTAGTCTTTCTCAAAGTTCAAAAGGAAGTGTCCCTTCTCTTTCTAGGGTACTTTTTCAATTAGAAGATCAAGTAGAATTTCAGGTCATTCTAGATTCTTCTAGGACTCCTTCTAATCCTCTTCCTTCACAACATCCTTATATTATATCATAGATGGGTACCCTTGTTTATAGACCAACTATACCCCTTCACACTCCTTCTTTCATTACGTATAATGTTTGTAGCACTAGTACATTTACTGATTCAACAGGTGTGCATACTCCTTCTTCAGCTATAGGAGGAGGTACTTTTTCAATTCCTACTGTTGCACCCATCTTAGTAGCTGTTGGTTCTACTTGTGCTCCTAGTCCATGTGGGGTCATCCAACCTTCTGCTCTTTTCACTAGTTTTTTTCATATGGGATGCCATCTATTGTGATTTCTTCAATTCCCTCATCTTCACCTTCTACCACTATGATAATTATGCATTCTATGGTTAGTGGTTATACATTATTACAAGGATTTACTATTGCAAGTGGAAATATTCCTCCTTAAAATCCTTATTTAGGTACTAGATCTATGAAATTCCCTCATTTCTCCCAAAATATTAATCCCTTTTAGGTTAAAGGAGGGTAGTGTATGGCATATCCTCCAGCGAATGGTTTAGAATCAGTTACCCCTTCTTAGTTATTCAATCAACAGGGGAGGATACCTTTCCCATCTAGTAGTACATCAACAAATCTTCCTCCTTTAGCAAGTGTGTGGAACCCTTATTAAGGGGTTTCTTCTTCTTATAACATTATTTTAGGAGGTAATTTTCCAATTGCTCAAATTTGTACATTAAGATGAGGATACCCTTTGTATACTCCTAGACAACTAGGACTACCTTATAGTTCAAGATTTTCTGTGAGAAACCTTTGGCAGCCTTGTTTCGCTCAAAATATAGGATCTATCTTTCCAAACATTGGGAAACCTAATCCTAGAGCTTCGAACCCTGTAGATTCATCGCATTTACCATTCATGGCAGCTCTTAATTTTCCTAATATTTCAAAATTAACTAATGATCAAATTTAGTATAATCTAACTTTCCCCCTGGTGCCTAGCAAACTTCCTTTAGAGATACCTGAGTTTGAAGGGAAGTCTGGAGAGGACTGAGCTAACCATGTAACCACTTTCCTTTGCGGTGTTCGTTAAACTCGCTTATTGACAATTCAATTATTTTGATACCTTTCCAATGCACCCTGACAGGAAATGTTGGAAAATGGTATATTGAGTTGAGAGAGTGATTGTTTTCTATGTTTGATGAGTTGGCTATGATGCTTCTTAACAAATTTAAATTTCCTGATGATTATGATGTTGTGATTGAACTTCCTTCCAATTTATAATAGGATAAGGCTACCCATATCTTTGACCACATTCAAGATTGGTAGAGAAGAAGGATAATGATCAAGGCATGTATCCCTGATGAATTTTTACTTGAGTGTTTTTTGAAGTCTCTACAACAAATATCTCTATGGATGTGCCATTTTTAGGAGTGTTCATAGAGGAGGAGGTTGTCTTTGGATCCCAATAGTTAGAATAGCTTTATTCCTATTATGGAGTTCCTTATAAGGCTTTTCTTGATGCATTGAGATCTCAAATAGATCTGGCCAATCCGAAATCGGGCACTCATGATAATGGAGTTGTAGGATCGCTTAATTCTAATATGACTAGTTTATTGGTTAATCAATTACAATAGTTGTCATTACAATATTCTCTGATGACACAAGTTATTACATCTGTGTCTCCTCCATTGCAACCCTCTATGGTTAATTTAGTTCAATCCTCTAATCCTAAAGGAAACCAATAATCTGATGGGAAGAAGAAAGGATGAGGTAAGAAGAAGGGCAAGGAGGAGAGTAGAAAAACATATAAACTGGATGCTAGCAATGGTGAGGGAAAGAAATAATCTAAAAATAAAGTTAAATTCCCTTACAATTTATGTAGTTGGGATTATATTACACTTATTATCCCCATGATTCAAGGTTCTCACTAATTTTTATCTCAGTAAGGTCATTATAGTTCCCATATTGTGCTTAACAACCCTTTTCCTGAAGGGGAGAAATTACGTAACACCCCACCCCACATTTAGCGACTTTTAAAAAATCTCCAGGGTAAACTTGAGCTGAGAGTTACTATGCATGACCCAAAAATAATGTTCCAGTTATGAAATTGGGGTCTACCATACTAAAACTTCTTGCAACTTCCTAGGGAAACCAAACCACCTAGATATCCAATAACATCCACTGATGATCTTACCTTGACCTAGAACTAACTTTTAACTTGACCTCACAACCCATCCACACACATGGCAAGCTATGCATGCAACTAGAAGGCTCTAGTCATGGACACAAACCTTCCTCCATGTAGGTACAACCAATATTTTTTAGTTAAGTGACTACAACTACGGAATTAGTTTCTCAATTTCATGACTAGCCTACAGGCCACTAACAAAAACTCTTCAAAACTCTCCATAATCAAGTCTAAGATAAATATAAGTATTCATAACCTACACATAGAATTAGATCTATTCTAACCTTTCCAACCACATGGTAAACATTTAGAAAAACATATGGTAAACATAGTAGCTACAAGTCATGAATGCATATTTGTACATTACTTCTTGAACTGGAGATGCATCAAGAAATCTCACTTCCTTATCAAGCTAGCTGTAGCAACACTTGTTAGTCCATGCATTCATATAACCATTCAATAACCTATCAAATCATGAACAAGATCCGCAAGGATAACACATTATTTAACCATGCCTATAACCAGGATCCAACCAGAATGAAACCATGACAAACAATTCATATAATCAACAAAATAACCAATACATGTGCTCATTGACCTCAATTAGAAATAACACATAATAACATATGCATAAATCCAACTAGGTCGAGGACTTCTATATACCACTTGACCAGAGATTTGGTTGAACCAAATATCTCTTTCAACCAATCACGCCCATGCAATATTCCAAGCATGAATGTGCAATCACATGGGATCAAGAGAGAAGGAACCAACCAGGGATCCCAAAGGATCAACCACCTCAACCCTCAACCCTAGTGATTTCCCCTAAACCAATCCAAAAGTCACCAAAACCAAAAAATTTTGGATGCCTCAGACTTTTGTCACCATACCTAGATGAATTTTCTTGCCTCCGCCCATCTGTCAAGAGTTCGAGGAAAAAACCATATTCACTCTTAACCCTTGGGAATTTTCCTAAGACCACCTCAACCAAGATAAAAAATCTACTAGAAATCCAAAGCTTAACCAAAACAGGGAACCCACTACATCAAGGCTATCCGCGAAATGGAAAAGGAATGGTCGTAAACCATTGTCGATCTAGGAAAATCCCATGCTAATGAAAAAAAACATAAACAATAAACCAAGGCATAGACCATGCATCAAATCCCAAAATGCTAATTCAGACATGCACACTATTAACTACAAATCCACAACTATTTTCTACCCTTGCTTGTTGTTTTCTAAATTTCTCTTCTACTACATTGCTTGATCCTTACTTGATTTCGTGTGTCCAGGTGCTTGTTCTATTTTTAGCTCTTCTCCTCTCTATGTGAATGCTAGAATGTCTAAGACTATCTATGAACTCTCTCTCCCCTTTTTCTTTTCTTTCCTATACTTTTACTTCATTTTCCTTTGCATGCATATTATTGTTCCTTCAACTTCCTTTTCTCATATTTTCCTTTATTTATTGTATTAAATTGCCATTTATTTCCTTTTCCTTTTCTAATGCCAATGCCAATTTATGTACCCAATAATAAATTATAACAGATTCCCAATGTAATATTTTCCCCCTCTATTCAACATGGAATATGTATCCCAGGACCTTGGTTTTATTTTATTTACATGGAAACTTAACATGCAGCTCTTATAAACCCCTCCCCCTTAGGGGAACACCATCCACAGTGTTCTGTGACACTTATGACTAGCCAACGCTATTGAAAAAGAATATATTTCTTGTTGGAGCTTTATAACATAGATCATTGTAGTACTCACAATGACAAATGATGAGAACATGAAAAACATATATGTGTGTGTGTGTGTCTGTATACCAAAAACTTAATTGCTTCAACTAGCAAATAAAAAAGGATATCAGGCCCACATCTGATCATCCATATCCCATGTAGCTTTATCGGGCCCAAAGAGCTTCCACTACATTTTAACTTGCTCCATTTCTCATCTCCGGAGCATGAGTTGTTTCTACTACAATATGCATTGTGGTTCTAGCTGGAACTCTCCCTATGGTTCCACCTGCAACACAAACCAATCAATCACATCATCAACATCCTATACATATCTCTTAAGAAATGAAACATGGAAAAAATTGTGGAACTTCACTGATGGAGGTAGTACAAGTCTTTAGGCCATTTCTCCAATCTTCTCAAGGATCTCAAAAGGCCCACAATACCAAGATGTCAGCTTCACAAATGACCCAATCCTCAAGGATCTCTTCTTAGCCTTAATACGAAGGTACACATGCTCCCTAACCCGTAACTCCTTGAATACTCTATGTTGATCCACATAACTCTTCTACTTGTCCTATGTTGCCTTTAAATTCCTTTTGATAACCTACATCTCCTGCTCTATCTCTGCTAACATATCTAGTCCAATGAACATTGTGTTGACTAGGTCACTCTAGCTAATAGGAGTATTACAACTCTACCCATGGAGAGCTTAAGATGGACTCATCTTCAAGGATTCCTAATAACCATTGTTATATGCAAACTCCAATAGTGGAAGATAATCCTCCCATTTCATCTGTTGATGCATGACATAAATCCTCAACATGTCCTATAGGATCATATTAACCCTCTCTATTTGTCCATTTGTCTACGGATGATAAGTTGTACTTGTTGGTGGGAAAGATTCCGAAGAGCCAAGGTTGAAATGTCTAATAGACTAAAATAGAAAAACAACAAACACTCATGAAAACACGGAAAACATTTGAATTAACAAAATTCTCTATCGCGGACCTACTCAGGGGTCCTACATTTGAGGTAGATCTCGTAAGGTCCGAACCCTCTTCTTCCTCCATCGCATGTAGACCTGCAAATTAATTACAAAAGAATAGACAAATAATATAATTCAAAGTCTATGCATATTAATATGGTATATCATCATAATTAACATGATAAGTTAACATTCATAAGATGACAACACATTTCAAGAATAAGAAATGAGCTTTTTTATTAATGAATAAAAACAAGTAAAGGAATACTACATTTTAATCCAAGCTGAAAATGTTGATGAAACCTTCCTTCAGATTTGTTTAGCCTGAGAAAATATAGGCTTCCTCTATAATAAATGAAAAGGAGAAGCTAGATAACATATTTAAACATCTTTGGAATGAAACAAGGGTTTCCTATAGACTGGGAGTGTAGGAGACATGCGAAAAATGCAGACTTGATACGGGCGAATTTGGGTATAGTATCAATACCTCTCATAGGATATCTCTTAGGCCTAGTAAGGGGTGTATATATATGACCTCAAATTGGTTATTTTGGTTAGGCCATGGGATTCTGTAGGTGCAATTTCGGTAAAACCCATAAACCTCTTATTGTTTCAAATTTTAAAATGTTGTACAAGGATATAGTTCATAGGAACCATGTATGTATTCTACTTTCTAGTGGGTAGAGTCGCTTATGTATTTTGAAAACCATTCTTTTAAGATCAGGTCAAGTATGCAAGGGAAAGGGAACTTCCTAGGTCATATAAAGGCATATAGTCTACATGAGTGCTAAGAGAAGCTATAATAATACTGAAGGCTAACTATACCCTTAAACATGCATACAACACCTTCCAAAACTTGGAAGTGAACTTGGAATCACTATATCATGTAATCCTCTTGGGAACTCCATCTAACCTCACTATCTACTTAATAAATACCCGAGCCACATCACTAGCTGAATTAGTAGACTTCACTAAAGTGAAGTGAGCTTCCTTTCTCAACCTATCAACCACAACTATGATGAAGTCATGTTGCCTTGATGTCCTAGGAAAATTTGTAATCAAATCCATGGAAATTAACTCCCATTTCGATTCTAGAATTAGAATAGGCCACAATAATCCAACTTGATTCTTTCATTCATCTTTCACAAATGAATATTCCAAGCTTGTGACAAGAAACTCAACCACCTCTTTATTCAAAATTTTCCAATAGTAGAACTTTGTGATATCTATCAAAGTCTTTTAGTATCCTGGGTGGCCTGAATATGGCTTCACATGAAACTCTCTCGAGATAATATTCTTCTACTTGGTTTTATTTGACACATAGATCCTACTCCTGAATTTGACCAACCCATATGTTGTGAGGTGATAAATCTCATCCTAATCACGCTCACCCTGCTACTACAATATCTTCTTCAAATGGTGATACTTCTCATTATATTTCCTTTCTTGTAAAATCTGATCCTATAAATTCATCCCATAAGAGCTCACAACCGAAATATGATTCACCTATACTCTTGAATAGAGAGAATTCACAACCTTGTTCTCATTGCCTTTGATGTACCTGATCTCAAAATCAAATTCACTGAGAGTATCGAAGCATCTAGCTTGCCTTATATTCAAATTAGGTTGGTAAAACAAATACCTAAGTCCACTGTGATCACTCATCAAAATGATCCTCCTGTTAAAGAGATGATGTCTCCACATCCTATACACATGATTGATAGATTCCACCTCAAGATCATGATTTGCATAATTTTATTCATGGTCATTCAACTTTTGTAATTCATAACAAACCACTCACTCTTCCTGCATCAGGAATTCACCACGTCCTTCCTTGCAAGCATTTATAGAAACTACAAACTCCTTATCGGGATCTGCAATCTTCAAAAATAGAGCATTGGTAAGCAATTGTTTCAACTAATCAAAACTAGTTGCACACTCAACAATCCATTTAAACTTATTTCCTTTCCATGGAAAATATGTGATAGGACAGCCAGTCTTAGAGAAGTTCCCTATGAACCTAGTGTAGTAATTGTCTGGTCCCATGAATGATTTGACATCATCCACATTCTTCATTGTTAATCACTCCACGATAGCAACCTTAATCTTTTCTGGGTCTACTAATATACCCTCCTTTGAAACAACATGTCCTAAGTAATGAATCTATGTCTGAAAGAAGTTTTACTTGTCAAGCTTGGCATACAACTGACGTTATCTCAACAATCCCAATATTGCGGCTAGGTGTTAAGCATGATCCTCACTCTGCGAATATACTAATATATCATCAAAACATACTATAAAAACTTATCTAGGTAAGGTCACAACAAACTATTCAGTAAATATATGAAGGTAGCTCAACCGTTGGTAAGATCAAAAGGGACCACCGCAAACTCATAATGCACTTACCTTATGCAAATTACATCCTTGTAGATGTATTCTTCTTTGATGTGAAATTGATGATATCCTTATCTCATATTAATCGTTGAAAATACTACTACTCCCTTTAGTTGATCGAACAAACCATTAATCCAAGTCAATGGGTAGCCTTTCTTGATAGTCACCTTGCTCAGCTACCTATAATCAATGCAATAATTGAGAGTACCGTCTTTCTTCCTTATGAACAATAGGTGCACCCCAAGGAGACACACTTGGCCTTATGTATCCCTTATCAAGCATCTCTTTAAGTTGTAACTTCGATTCTACCAACTCAGGTGCACTCATCATGTAAGTTGTCTTAAATGTTGTTGTTTCTCCTAGAATCAAGTCAGTAGAGAAATCCACCTCTCTATGAGGACGAAACTTTGGAATCTCCATATGAAACAAATCCTAAAATTGCTGCAAGATAGAATACCTCTTCAGGACATCTTCATCCTCTTCCTCCTTCCCTTTGTCACTAGCAATATGAACTACAAACAATACATAACCTCTCCTATGTTTTTTCTTAGCTTGCATAGATGTAACATTCCCACTGATGTAGGCTTGTTCTTTCCCTACAAGAATTTCTTTTCTCCATCATCATTTAGGAACTCCATGGCCTTTTCCTAGAAATCTACCTTATTCCTATGAATAAACAACTTTTCGATGCCCCAAATCATGTTGTATGAACCCAAAGGAAACACGTTTAGGTGTCTTATTGTAGGCTTGTGATTAATATAAAATGCAGAAGATCTCACCCAATGGTGAGCTCTTCTCTTGGTCCTTATAGCTAATTGTACCAATGAAGATTTTTCATGCACTTCCTTATTCAACCAATACTAATCCACTGGTTGAGGACTCATATAGCTATAATTTGATCCAAGATCAATCAGAATAGAAACAAAATGATCATAAAGCTTACCTAGCATATTGATAATGGATGCCTAATGATATTTGAGCCTGTTATTCATTGCTTCATAGATTTTGGGAATGTTATGGCCTAAATCCTCAACAATCTCTGCCTCCTGTGCATTGTATATTTGAGGTATGCTAGCCTAATATGATGCACCTTCCCTCCTGTGATGGTCTCCACCATAGGTCGAACACTTCAATTATTTTCTGCCATTTCCTTTATTTTGTTTCTCTCTAGGCCTTTACCCATGTCCTTTCACTGTTTCATTGAACTTCTTATGAAGAGCCACATTTTCCTTGTCACTTGCATCTTGAGATATTCCTCATTTCTTTGGCCATTTTCCTTTAGTATTCTCATTACCTTTCGAATCACACTTGAACTTATGCTTGTGATTTGACTGCTCATAACAATGCTTTAACTTCCTGATGACTTCCACCAATGACCGAGGCTTATCACATCTAATGTGATATTTGAATGAGAAAGTAAGTCCATTGATGAACCTTTGGATCCTTGCTTTCTCATCCTTAAAATAGGGCACATATCTCAACAACTCTAGAAATATAGGTGTATACTCTTCATTAGTCATGGAACCCATCTTGAGATCATAGAATTCCTTGGCATTTCCATCATAATACCTCTCATACAAGTACTTCTTCCTAAAGAGTCCTTTAAATTATTCCCTAGTCAAATCCTCTTCCCTGATACTTCTGATATTCTTAGCATCTTCCAACCAAATATCTTCTTTTTCATTGAGAGTAAAGGTTGTTACCTTGGCTTTCATATTCTCAGACTAATCATGAAATTTGAAGAATTTCCTTATCCCAAGAAACCATGCTTCTACATATTTTGACTTAGTCAACTCACCATCAAAAATTAGAGGCTTCACTTCTTGAACTACTCTAGAATATACCCAATATCACTCCTCCTATAAGGATGTTGGTAGTGATGGTGATGATTTCTCCGAAAAGAAGAACTAAAATAAAATCCATGAGTGCCAACTCTCCTCTTAGGTGTACCTAGGAGTCTACCACTCTTCATTATATCATCCCTATCCAACCTGTGTCTTCTTTGTGACCTACTTCCATTTGCACCATTGGTATTTTCTTCTATCCTCGTGACTAATTCCAAACTATCCTTGTTTCTGTAAATCTAAAAGACTGGCAGATGACTGTGTCAACTTCAACTTGATTTTCTTGAGTAGCACAAGTCATTCCTATGACTCAATCAATCACTCGTTGTCTTAATCAAAACTAAATATTTCTACCTTAAATCTTCCTAGTGTATCTGTCAAATTAAGAGAGTCTCCCTCTCCCTGTTGCTCAACTGATCTCTCCCATCTGACCAATGCCTCTTCTAGTTTTTATGGGGAGTCATATGAACTGTACTTAACTATTATTCTCTTCATATTTTGGCCTTCTATTTCCTACAATGTGTCATTGTTATCTAAGTAAAAACATAATCAAAATCATACCTTAGTTTATCTTAGGGGTGGCTATTTCATTTTCACAGGCCAATACAGATTAATATGATACAACATCACAAACACACCAACTCCTAAATGCATATCATAACCATATCAATAAATATTTAGCATGCATGCATTATAAACATAAATAAAATTGACATGAATGCATAAAAATATGTATTTACCATGAGATCCAGTGTTCATCCTCACTTTGATACCACCCTATAACACTGCACCTAACATTAACCTACTTTTACAAGATATCTACTGTAAACATGAGCTGAGAGTTACTATGCATGACCCAACAACCATATAAAAGTTATGAAAGTGGGGCCTACCATACTAAAACTCACTGCAACCTCTGAAGGACACCAGATGACCCAGATGTCAAAAACATATCCACAGGTGATGTTACCCTGACTTAGACCTAACTTTTCACCTGACCTCATAGCCAAGCCGCATGTGTGCCAAGTTGTGTGTGCAACTAGAAGGCTCCAACCACACTCGTAGACCTTCTTACATGCAGATATAGCTGAGACTTCTGAATTAAGAGACTATGGCTACAAAACTAATGCCATAATTTCAGGGCTAGCCTACAAGACACTAATCAAAACTCGCTAAAACTTTCTAAAATCAAGTTGAAGATAACCACAAGCATAGATAACCTGTACTTAGACTCACATCTTGTCCAACCTTTCCAGTCACTTGATAAAAATTTAGGAAAACAGATGGTCGACATAGTAGTTATATGTCACAAATGCATATCTATACATTATCTCCTTAGTTTCATCATAGAGTCATCAAGAAGGCTCAATTCCCTCTCAACCTAGCAACAATGACACTTGTTAGCCCATGCATCCATATAACCATTCAATAAATTGTATAATCATTAACATAATCCATAACACAGGCACATCATTTAACCATGCCTATGACCAACATTGAACCTGAATGAAACCATGACAAACCAGTCTTAAAATAAACACAATAAACAATACATGTGCTCATTCATCTCACTAAAAAATAACACATAATAACACATGCATAAAATTGACCAAGTTAGGGACTTCCATGCATTACCCAACCATAGATTGGGTTGAACCAAATATCTCTTCCATCCAATCACCCTCGTGTAATATTCTAAGCATGAATGTGGGATCACATGGGATAAACCAAAACAAAACAAACTAGGACTTCGAGAGGCTAAACCACCTCAACCCTCAACTACAATGATTTCGCCCAAACTGGTCCAAAAATAACCAAAACCAAATAAGCTTGGATGCCTCGGACTTCTTCACCATACCCAAAAAGATTTTCTTTTATTTACCCATCTATCAAGAGTTCCAAGTGAAAACCATGTCCATCCTCAACCCCTGGGAATTTTTCTGAGACCACCTTAACCAAGATACAAAATATACCAGCAATCCAAAGCTTAACCAAAATAAGGAACCCACTACATTAAGGCTATCCAAGAAATGGAAAATGCAAGGTTGTAAACCACTGCCAATCCAAGAAAATCCCATGCTAATGAAAACAAACATAAAATAAACTAATTCAGAGACCATGCATTAAATCCTAGCATGTTAAATGACACATGCACATTGTTGCTTGCAAAACCACAACTATTTACTTCCCTTGCTTGCTACTATCCAAACTTCTATTGCACTACCTTTCTTGTTCCTTACATGAGTCCTCCTTGTGTTCAAGTGCTTGTTCTCTCTCTCTATCAATCCTTGTTATTTTCTTTTCCTTCATTTTCCTTTGTGTGCATATTCATGTCCCTTCATCTTCCTTTTCTCTTATTTTCCTTTATTTATTGTATTAAATAGCCCTTTATTTCCTTTTTCCTTTTCCAATTCCAATGCCAATTTCCATAGTGAATAATAAACCATAAGTGCTTTCCAATGTAATTATTTTCTTCTTCATTCATCTTGGAATATGTGTCCCATGACCTTGGTTCTATTTTATTTACATGGAAAGTTAACCCAAGGCTATTACAAATTGCTTACTAGAATGAATGTTAATACTAGAACCCATTTATAGGTCACACAGTTAGAAGGGGAATATCCATTGAGTGTATCTATGCTTAAGGCTCATGTTGGCATATCAACTAGAGCTCACTATTATGGAGAAATAAAAAACTCTAAGGCTAAAACTGCTTTTTGGTTCTCAATAACTTCTTCATATAGAGAGGCTTGTCGCTAATTCTATACCTTAGATGCGAAAAGGCTCGTAAAAATGCTCAACTTTTAACCCAAATGCTAGGGTTCCTCAAAACTATTCTATTTTTGAATATCTAGCTTAGAGTCACTATGTTATGTTAGTGTTATAGGTATGCCAATCATGTCATATACAAAGGAGTGTGCTACTGACTACAATTGGAGTATTTTACCTACAAAATTATCTATTGATTACATTTGATACATCAAGTGTCAAACCAATAGTCCCTCATCATGTGGATTTTAAAATTAAATCTACATATCAAAAGAATACTATCTTCCCTACCATATTTGATGAATGGGTTTCAACATGTGTAATGCCTATGTCATGTTAGAAAGAAATTAGTTCTCCTAAAGCGATTGCCTCTCCAACACTTTTTAAGTACACTCGATGGACACTATCATAGCCCTCACGATATTTTTCCTTCCTTTTTGGCTGGAGTTGGATGCAAGGTAGTGAATGTGGAAGTAGAAATAGTTGATGTTAATATGGATTACAACTTCTTATTGAGTGAAAACTTGGTATATGTGATGAATCTTGTTTTCTCATCCTTATTTCACACATTATGTATTCCTCATGATGGGTGAATAGTTACAGTTGATTAGTTTTCATATTCTTCCAACAATCCTAATGCATATTCTAACTCTACTATTCCTTTGGTTAATAATTCTTAATATCCTATTGAGAATTTGGGGGTTGGGATGTATTCTTCGTTGATGGGTACTTTTGATCTTCCACCTTTGAAATTTTACATCAATGCCATTTCTTAAACATCCAACGCGGTTCCTCGAGAACATTCTTTTAGAACTAATAATTTCAAGATACTTGGACTTTGCATCCTTCTACTACCACATTGTAATACGAGAAAATTGTTGGAATGATTTATCCCATGTCTGCAACTAAAATTGTCTATCATTCCATTGTTAGTAATTCTACAGACATAAATCCAATCTATGCTCCACTTAAAGATATGAAAGATGATGTGGTTCCTATTTGGGAAACTAACTCAACAATGTCTATTGATTGTATTGATATTGTTTTACCATAAAAATATGTGATTCTCTAAGCAATGGCAGGTGTAGAAAGACAATGGGATGATTCACATCATCATTCTTATTTTGTCCCTGACATGGAAAAAGTTGTGTTAAGTTTTCCTTGTTCCACATCCCCTCGAAATGTTCATAAGATTTTAAACCCTTTTCATCTAGCACATATTTTTTCAAAAGGTAATATGGCTAATATCTCACAAACTACTTTGGTGAACATTTCCAAGAATCCCAACGTTATAGAAAATATCTTCATAGGTGTTGACTATTACTCTAGAGTAGAAAAAAATTATACCAATCTCTTTAAAGATTTTCATGATGTATTTTCTCAGTCTTATGAGTAAATTCCTGGGATTGATTCTAGCATTTTTCAACTTGAAATCCAAATTTATGAGAAAAAAAAAAACACACTAGAAGCTTTCACTGGTAAACCCAAGGAAATTTGCAACTATTAAGGTATAAGTATAGAAATTACTTAAACAAGGTTTCATGTACCATGTTCCTCTTACATAATGGGTTTCAAATCCCATTCAAGTTGATAAGAAGGAAGGAATGATCCATGTATGCAACGATTTTAGGGACCCTAATAAAGCTCGTCAAAAGGTTAATTTCCCCACTCCATTCATAGACCAAATTATTGATGAGAATGTTGGAAATGAGATTTTCTCCTTCATGGATGGACTCTCTAGATATAATAAAATTACAATTTGTCCTGAAGATTAATATAAGACAACATTTATTTTTCCTTGGGCTATGCTTGCATATAGGAAATTTTTTTTTGGCCTAAAAAATTTGGAGGTACATTTTAGCAGGCCATGTCTTATGCTTTCCATGACATCAAACATATCATAGAATATTATTTGGATGACCTTGCTACTCACTCTAGAAAAAAAATTTAATATATGAAACGTCTTCGCCTTGTTTTTGGAAGATGTCATCATTATAAAATATAGTTGAATCCTCATAAGTTCATATCCATTGTGGTATTGGGTTAGTTGTTGGGATTCATCATGTCGAGTAAATGGATTAAGGCTCACCACTTCAAGGATGAGGTAATACGACAGTTGCCTTTCCCATCCAATGTACATCAACTTCAATGTCACCAAGGAAAAGCCAATTTTTTAAGGAAATTTATCGTAATTTATGATGAGATAACCAGATATTTTCTACATTTACTTAAGAAAGGAGTTCCATTCATTTGGGATGGATTCACTCAACATTGTTTTGACACTTTGAAAAAATAATTAACCTTTATTCCTTTCCTTAGGACACCTAATTATTGCAGATATTTCCTTTTGTATCTTACGAAGGCGTAATCTACTATTGGTATGGTTCTTGTTTAGGAATATGGTGCCTTTAAAGAACATGTTATCTATTACCTAATTTGTGGCTTGGAAGGCCCTAATCTTTGATATTCTCATGTTGAGAAATTGGCTTGGCAGTAGTTCATGCTATCTAGCATCTCCGTCATTATATTTTGTTAAGGAAAACCATCATAGTTGTCGATTTCAATCCTTTTCAATTTTTCCTTAGCATGTGAGTGATTGTGGCATAATATAACAAATGGATTATTATTTTTCAATAATTTGATCTTCAGTTTATGTCAGCAAAACCAAAGAAATCCTTGGTTTTTGTAGAATTGATTTTTGAACTACCTTGTGATCGAGATTTTGATTATGATGAGTTATTTCTTTATGAGTACCTCTTTTTGATGTCCACAGAAAACCCTTGATATGGAGACATCATGGTACATCCCTAAACATTGAAGTTTCCTCAATCCTTTTCGAAGGATGATCTTCGAAAATCATCATCTCGCTAAGAATTATTTGGTTATTGGTAATAAACTATCTCACCATGGGATTAAATCAATCCTAATATTTTGTTTAACTTTGAAAGAGGTTGAGTAAATTTTAAATGATCGTCATAATGGGGCTTGTGGTGGTCATCTAATTAGGTTGGTAATAACATAGAAGATCTTGCGTGCAAGGTATTTTTGGCCTTCAATATTCAAATATTGTATTGAAGTAGTAAAAGAATGTCACCCTTTTCAAGTGTATACAAAAATAATGTGCACTCATCCAACCCCTCATTTTCTTGTTCTTAACATCGTCCTATTGTGGGGGCATACATACATTATTGTGGCAGTTCACTATTTTAGGAAGTGGGTCGAAGCCATGCCTACTTTTAATAATGATGGTGAGATGACAAAGCTTTTACATTTCAATAAAGTCATTTCACATTTTGGTATCCATAAAGATATTGTCACTCACCATGGAATTCACTTTCAAAATAAGATGATGGGTGAATTGGCTTCTAAATTGGGATTTATGCAAGAGCATTCTTCTCCTAATTATCCTTGGGCTAATGGAAAATTTCATACCATTAATAAATCCGTGAAAACAATCCTGAAAGGATTATTAATGAATCCAAGTCTAATTGACACATCATGATATATCCTAGTTTATGGGGTTACTGAACATCTGTAAAGACTATGAAAGGTTTTATTACTTTTTAGTTAATGTCTGCTATGGAATCAATCTTTCCCATAGAATACCAGATTCATACCTTAAGATAGTAGTCCAAATTATTCCTAACACATTAAAATTAAAATATCATATTGTTCACTTAGAAAATATTGATGAGAAATGTTGATATGTTGCTACACCAAATGAGGCCAATAAGAATATATTTAAAGAAAAATATGATAAGTTTCTATGCACCAGGATTTCTCGGAAGGTGACCTTGTCTTGGTCTATGAAAAAGATAAGGATGCCTTTGGGGAAGGGAAGGTCAAACCTATGTGGTACAGTACTTATATTGTTAAGCATGCCTTAAAGAAGGGTGCTTATGAATTGGCTGATTTTGAAGGAAATGTGTTATTTGATCCTAGGAATGGGCTCTATCGCAAGAAGTATTATGCTTAGGCTATTGCCTAAGAATCTTCTTTATTTGTAAATATTGTACATAGTGTTTTTGGTTACATATATGGGATTCTTGGTTATGGAATTAAATGTGTTTTTTTATCTACTTTGGTATATGTAAATGGGTGATCCGATGTACTTAAGGTTTGCAAACGGTGCTAGTGAGAAGACCATGAACTTAAGTTCCATAGATTGGGTAATTTATTCTCCATCTATTCAGTTGTTAGTCGTCAGTGGAACATGTATAGGTCCTACTTCTAATAATATGTTGAATATAGTGTCATTATTGAATTAATTTTGGAAGAAAAATCTCACAATCTTGAATCGCCAGTAGTGTAAACACAACTCATGGTGTCTAAATTAAATAATGCTTATTACGTGACATATCCTTTGTTACATAAAATTTTTTCTATGAGTGATATGACTTGAACGACCATTTAATTCTATAACATACATTCATATTCCACGATTAGATAATTCATTTTTTGATTCTATGGAAAATTATGTATAAGATTGGCATATTAGTCATTCATCACATTAAAAAGAAAATTGTTGGGTGATATTAGGTGCCTTTTAAAACTCCTAATTATCCCACATTAATTATCAACCCGAGCAAGTCCTCTTATTTCAAGAGTGTACACAGTATGTGGCTACTATTAATTCATAGAGTGATGTTTCCTAAATTGTAGTATAGATCTTTCAATACAAGAGTAAATGGATGCATCTAATAAATTCCAATTGCAATTATTAAAGGAAATATCAAAACTCAATCCTCTATTGAAATCAAATCTTACAGCAATTCAAGTAACAACATCATCAGCGGAAATTATAGTCGCAATAGCTCCTCTCTTCTTAACTAATTTTAATCTAAATCAAACTCTGTTATGAAACCAGCTCAAGAAAAGATATAAAAGATAGATCAACACCTTAGAATTCAGCCTCTTAGAGGGGGCAACCTCCTTTACATTACATAAATGAACAATTCTTTTCGATGATTCAAATGACCAAAACCTCCTTTCATACATAGGAGTCAAGGATCACAATATAACCTAGCTGACGAACAAAATAATATAAAGCCACAAAAATAACAATAGAGGGATTCTATGGGGCACAGTAATAACAATATGGGGATAATAGGGGCACAAAAATATTAATAAGGGATGCAACTACAATATTAATGGGGCAATCACTAGTATTATAGGGACCCAACATGCCCCTTTCCTTCAAAAAAGTGTTGTCCTCAATGCTTGAGTAGTTTTGGATGCTTCTATATAAAATTCTCATCCTCCGATGTGGAATCTTCAGCGGATAAGTTCTTCCACATGATAAGATACTCTGAAATTGATAGATTTCGTAGCTGTCGAGTTCTTGTTTCTGTGACTACTTCCAGTTCCAATATAATTTTTCCTTCCTCATAAAGTTCTAGCAATATTGTTTGAACTGGGAGCATGTCACCTATAAACTTCTTTAAACATGAAACATGGAAAACTGGGTACAATCGAGAAGCTGCAGAAAGCTCCAATTTGTATGCCATAGTACCAATCTTTTGCAATACCTTGTATGGACCATAATACTTTGGTGATAATTTATT